>CAUYQG010233454.1:0-16411 GCA_963574415.1 Tarsius wallacei | reverse complement strand
CAGTTTCCCACTACTGCCAATCCCTTTCTTATAGTATTATGATAATTGTTCAAGGTCCACTTATGAGTGAGAACATATGGTACTCTGTTCTTTGTTTCTGTGATAGATCACTGAGTATGATCGACTCTAAATCCATCCAAGTTGCTGCAAAGTCCGTATGTTTGTCCTTCTTTATGGCTGCTTAATATTTCATTGTGTATATGTACCAAATTTTACATATGCAATCTCATTTCATCTTTATTAATCAGCTCTGTAAAATACACATTCTTTCCATTTAACAGATTGAGACAGAGTTTAAACAGATATGTCCCCCAAAGTATGTACTCCACAAAAAGCTAATAAAAAATGGGATTCAAATCCAGGTATCAATGACATTAGCGCCCACACTCTAATCTACTCTGCCATGGCAGGAGCAGGTAACCAGAATAAGAAGATAGAATAGAGAGATTTGATAGATAACATCAACTGAGTTTATTACTGATAGAATGTAGTGACTTATTGCCAGTTTTCTGATTTGAGTTATTAGATTAAAGCTGTTGTGGTTAACTAAGACAGAGACAACACCAGAGGAAGTGTTCTGGGTCAAGAACAGTGTGGGCTAAAAATTAAGTTTGGGATGAATTTAATGTAGGTGTGGGAGATCCAGGTAGAGATGTCCAGAAGCCAGGCTGGAGTTAAGGACTGGGACATGAACTTAAGATAAGAATTTGAATTTCATAGCCTGGAACATTTTATGTAAAAATCTTGGAGACATTGGGAATATACCTGGAGGAACTCAAGTCATTCTACCAAAAAGATACTTGCACATACATGTTTGTTGTAGCTCTATTCACAATAGCAAAAATATGGAACCAACCATGCTGCCCATCAAAGCTGGACTGGATAAAAAAAAAAATGCGGTACATATACACAATGGAATATATGCCGCCATAAAGAAAGACAAACATATGGACTTTGCAGTAAATTGGATGGATTTAGAGTCGATTATACTCAGTGACCTATCACAGAAACAAAGAACAGAGTACCATATGTTCTCACTCATAAGCGGACCCTGAACAATTATCATAATATTATAAGAAAGGGATTGACAGTAGTGGGAAACTGCCGGGGGGTGGGGTAAGATTGGCAGTCGAGGGAAACTGCTAGGGGAGGGAGGGGCACACCTCATCAGCAAGGGTACTTGCATAATGAACATTTGTATACCTAACCCTGAATTGTACACCACATCTTTAAAATAAAGAAAAAAAAATTGGAGAAAGCTTTCACTCCTAACAGATAGTGAAGGAGTCTATCCTTAACTATGCTCTGAAAGAAACCCTCTGAGGCTCCATGAGAAGATGAATCAGCCTAACACCAATGCTGACTGCCAGACCGGGACTGCTGGCAAAATGGCAGGCAACTGAGTGTGCATGGGACTCTGCCTGTGTCTTGCCTGATGGGCCAGAACCCACTGTATCATGCAGCTCTGCTGCATCAGCGCCAGCATGAATGCAAGCACTTTGTCATAGATACCTTTTTAACCCCTTATTGAGCATACTGACTTCCCACACCATCCTTTAATTAGCTGCATATCACTCAATTAGCAGATTGACTGCTCAGCTAAGGGAACAGTGATGGCTGGTGTTGCAACGAATTGTTAAATTCAGCTTGAATTTGTTACTGGAAAATGATAGAAGGTTAGGGTGAATACTGCACCCTGTCCCTTTATTGGAAGTCTTTTTGATAAAATAATTGCCATTAAATATTCTGAAACAGGATTTCTTGAAACTGCCTGGTTACTTACAGGAGGGGAGAAGCAGCCACTAACTGCAAAAGACTACCTCTGTTGTACCAGACGCACAAGAAGAGATTTTCACCATTGCAGAGCTATTTATACACAGCCAACTTCTGTCCTCAGTTCACATACACACACAACTCCCATTGATATCATTGGGAGATGCGGACATGTGGCTGAGAGCAGAATTTGGCCCACTGAGCTGCAAGGCTTGGCATTCTTTTGCTCACTATGACAACTTCAGAACTGGATCTCTTAGCACATGTGCTTTCAGAAGACGAGTTCTTGATTTATTTTCTTTTTTTTCCTCCTCTTTATTTCGGCCTAGAAATACAAAATGGAAACTTAAACTACTGGCAGCAATGGGTTTTTATTTATTTATTTATTTTTTATTTTTTGCATAGAATCAACTGTGTGAGGGACTTGGAGAAACAGAGGCCATACAAGTTTCTGGACTCAAAACTTGAGAAAATAGTTTTATGTAAGTGTGCTGCAATTCCCAGGGTGCAGTCTAACAGCTTGGCTTCACAGTCATCCTGGAAATAAAAGCAAAAGATGCCTTAAAACAACTTTTGAACACATAAAATTTTCAAGTCCAACATTTAATTTACAAATGGCATATTTCAGAGAATATTTGAAACCTTTCATAAATATGTACCTTATATTCTTCTTGTAGGAACTGTTCTTCTCCAGTTTAAGTGATTCTCGTGAGACTGTCAGTAAGACTCCTGCCCCCTTGTAAGGGTACATGTCAGGCTGTGCAGTCAGCATATCCAATCCTCTTGGACACAAAAATTGGTCCAGCAGTAAGCATATGAACCAAGAAAAGGCAATGCTGTTTCAAAGATTGAAAGTGGCAACCCCTTCAGGTCCCCTCCCACCGTCGGAACTTTTCTGTCCTCTTAATAAATCCTGCTTTCTCACTTTCCGGCTGTCCATGTCTCTTATTAAATCCTGCTTTCTCACTTAAAAAAAAAAAAAGAACAAAGATTAAGTGTGTCAGGGAAACTGAGGCTGTTGTTCTGAGATCTAGAGATGGAAGGATACAAAAACTTTTAGCTGTTTGGGACCAGTTTTCTACCACCTGGAGAAAATTGACAAATAATGAAGCTAGCAGAGAAGAAAGTGAATATATAATAGAAAAAAATGTTGTGATGATATTTAAATACCTGGATCTAGTCATCCTTTGCTGGATTTTCCCATAATAAAAGAAAGTAATCCCTTTAAGTTTTAAACTGGCTTGAGTTGAATGTCTGATAACTTGCAAACTATAGAGATTTAACAGAAAGCTCTTCCTTTGTTCACTCTAGAGATTCTCTTTCCCCAAATATATTTTTCTATCACATGCAAGCACTCAGATTTCATCAGCTCTGTACATAGTGAAACTTTCCTAAATAAATAACATGTTATTTGCAAATTACTGTGGGTGTTCTGCAGGCTAAGAAAGAGGAGTAGGAAGATTGTATTAGAGAATGCAAAGCACACAATGTCACCATGTCTCTGCTCTATAGGAAAAGAGGCAGCCAATGTAGGACTTTGCGGATGCACTCCGAGAAAGCCTTTTATTATCTTGTCTCTTGGATCTTGCCCAGGGGGAACCCTGCTGGGTTCTTAGCCCAGTATGTGTCTCTGATAATGGATCTGATGACAGGTGGAGTTGAGGCAGGTTATTTAGTACAGGTTAGACATAAATAAATACATTTTTTGTAAGTAGTTTTAAAATAGGATGAGCATTCAGACATTCTTCTTATTGACATACCAGACCTGACTACCCTGTGGGTTGGAATGTGGACTTACCAGCGGAGCCCACCCTTTCTGTTCATGGTTAGCATAATAACTGTTTTCAAGGTCTATCAAGTTTCCTGTCCAAAAAAAATGTGTGTTCAAGAAAGACCATCAAAGGTGGATACATAGTAGTCAGCCCACCTTTTAGTTCATGGTTACAATGATTAAAAATCATTGTAAAAGTCTATCAAGTTTTCTATCAAAAGTGTGTGTGCATTCAGGAAAACCCAAACCTTTAGCTTATCAAAGGTAGAGAGATGATAATCAAAACTTGGGACCAGATACCTGTAGCCCATCCTTTAACTCATGGTTAGCATAATAATCATTGTAAAGGTATATCAAACTTCTTGTCAACAGCAAAGGTGTGTTCTTTCTCTTAAGACACCAAAGCTCATTGGCATGCCTCCTTCTCCCTTTCTATAATAAATTATGTCCTAAAACTACAATGAATCCACTCTGAAATTATTTTCTGTGCCAGGTCAAAGAACCCACTGAGCATCACATAACACACTCACACTCTACCCCTGGGTAATGGAGTGTGTTGCAGGGTTTATCCACTTGACCAGCCAACATCAGTTCTCCCCAAATTACTTGAGAGTCATTTTTAGAGAAAGTTTATTGTCATTGTTACAGTGATTCTGGGTCCAAGAGCATCTGGATTTCTGTAACAACGTTTTAATTTTAGGGTTTCTTATTATTAATCAACTTGAGAAAAAAGAAAGTTAAGAACTGTTTGTGGTTAGTAGCTACAGAAGTCACTCTTTTCAGAGATGTGAACACTAAAAATGGAGGTGTAAGGGAAGAGATGTTCAGAGGTGGGAATGCCCAAGGGAAATTGGTCTTCTGCCATTGTGAAGTTGAACTGCCCAGGCCATCTTAAAGATAAAGAATGTGATTCAGCCTTAATACATATGAATTGGAAGACTAGCTTAACATAAACAGGTTTAGTTACCTTTATATAGTGTAGTGATTAATCCACCCAAAACCTTAATAGTTTCTCTATTGTGCAGTAGGATCCCATCAATAATCCAGAAAATATATGTATTAGAAATAAATATCTATGATCTACTTTCTCAGGTGTTTAATTATTAAAGAAATTGTTTACTTTGGGTATGGTCTGATTTCTGGCATCATTATCAGTGTGTTTTCTCACATATAATACCCATTTTCCAGATATTCACTTTAATATTCCCATTTATGTGCAGGTTACAATATCCATTCAACATATAAATCTCCCTCACCACACATGAAAACACACACACACACACACACACACACACACACACACACACATATTAAGGAACATCAAAAAGTTCAAGGAAAAGTGGAATTAAAAGATAAATGTTAAAAATGTAAACTTTATTACTCAACATATGTTCATCATGGTCAAGACACCTATATGAAGCAATGACAGGAGTTATTTAGTCCATCTCTAAAGAAGTGAGGGTCCTGGGAATTTAACCATGTCATTGCAGTGTTTTTTATATTATTAGCTGAAGAAAAATGAGTGTGCCCTTTACAGATTTTTTTTTAAAGATCAGGGAACAAAAAGAAGTCAGAAGGAGGAACATTAGGACTATAAGGTGGATGCCTATTTACTTCTCACTGAAACTCTCAAAAAATTACCCTTGTTTAATGAGAGGCATGAGCATTGTCAGGGTGGAAAAGGGCTCTTTGGTAAAACTTTCCCAAGCTTTTTTTCTGCTAAAGCTTTGGCTAATTCTCTCAAAACACTCATAATAGGCAGATGTTATTGTTATTTGGCCATCCGGAAAGTCAACAATCAAAATGCCTTGAGCACACTGAAAAACTGTCGCTATGATCATTGCTCTTGACCTGTTCGTTTGTACTTTGACTGAACTACTTCCACCTCTTGGCAGCCACATGCTTTGATTTGATTGTGCTTTGTCTTCAGGATCATACTGATAAAGCCATGCTTCATCTCCTGTTACAAGTCCTCTAAAAATGATTCAGCTTCTTGATCTCACTTGTTTGCAACTGATGTAGGCACAAAGATTTTGACACACATCTAGTGGAAAATTTGCTCAACTTTAATATTCAGTCAGAGTTGTGGTAAGCTAATTCAGTTGTGATATCTATGGTGTTGGCTATTGTTTGTGCTGTTAATCATTGATCCTCTTCAATCAGGGCATGAACAAGATTAAATTTTTCCTCAAAAATTGTTGTGAATGGTTTGCTGCTGCAAGCTTTATCTTCAACATCATCCTGTTCCTTCTGAAAATGAATTATCCGTTTATAAGCTGCTGATTTATTTGAGGCATTGTCCCCATAAGCTTTTGGTAAAACATCTGTGATTTCACCATTTTTCCACTGAAGCTACACCATAAATTCGATGTTTTGTCTTGCTTAAATTTTAACAGATCATGTTGCTCTGATAAAGCATCTTTTCAAACTGATATCTTATCCTTCTTAGTGCCTCAAACTACATATTCATATATATTATAATAAGTTAGTATGATTTTATTTTGATGCACAAAAATTTAAAATCCATACATAGTTTTTTTCCATAATATGCATTTTTATGAACTTTTTAAAGATTTCCTTTACATCATAAAGCTAAAAATTGTTGAAGTTCAAGTACTTTCACTCATCTAAGAGCATCTTAAACTTTACTTGACTGTGAGGGTAATAAGAAAGTTTTTTTTCCTTCTATTTTAAGGTGCACATTTCTTTCTTAGTGTAATAAGAGGAACCATTTGAAGAAAGCTTGTGGTCGGGTGCGGTGTCTCAAGTCTATAATCCCAGCACTTTGGGAAGCCTGAGACAAGAGGATTGCCTTAGCCCATAGGTTTGAAACCAGCCTGAGCAACATGGTGAGACCTAGTCTCTACAATAAATACATTTTAAAAAATTTAACAAGGCTTGTTATATGTTGTAATAAACACCTTACATACATTGTGTTACTGAATCCTCACAACAGCCCTGTGACAAAGAAGTTGAATCCATTTTACAATTGAGAAAACAAAACTCAAAAGATATGAACTAAACAAGCAAATTAGTTTGACTCCAAGGCCCATTCTTATAAGCACTCAGTAAATTTTAGTATATTGTTAAATATTTTTACTGAATTTTATTAAATGTTTCTAAAGTCCAGCATCCTCTGTGTACTTAGTTACAAAAACAGCCATTTCACCATTCTGCATTTTTCTCCCAGTACATTTTATTTTAGTCTATACTGATCTCTTCTCAATTCTATTATTTTTGAAATTTTGAGTAGTAAAGGAATTTAGGAAAGGGAGGATGAAAAGAGAGAGAAAGGAGGAGAGAAGCACTTAGATTAAAATTAATTTGGAGATTATGATAACTATGACTCACGTTGGTGACATTTCCCTCTGAGTCTCAACTGAGATGGGTCTCTTACTTTTATTTTTTTTAGGCTGAACTAAACATCTGTTTCTCAGTTCTCACTGATTCACTCCCAACTTTCTTCTTCGAAAAAGGACTAAAAATAATGACCAAAAATTATATTGCCTCCCCTCCTCCAGTCACAGTCTGTTTGGGTCTCATCTAATAAACTATAGTGTGGTCTCCCTCTCCCACTGCTTTTCATGTTCACTTCATGGTTTAGTTGGATAACTCAGCTGCAGATCTTTCCTCTCTTCCCTGAACAACCCAGTTCCTTTTGGGCAATTTTAGTTCCCATAATTAAGAAAACCCTTCCAGCATGTAAATGTGATGCCTGATGAGGCCCTTCCTGAGAAGCAATGTTGCCTTCACATACCAAATGAGGGATGTAGGGATTCATTTGTCATGTCTAATCTATTGCAAAGGTGAAACTAAACTCTATTTCCATCTTTCTCTTTACCTGAAATAAGAAATGCTTGAAATTTTGCCCCCCAAATAGATAATTTTGATCACACCATACTAATCTGATATTCATGTCTTTGTTAAGTTACCAGATAATTTTAATGTGTATTTGGCTGAAGTGTAAGGACTGAAATTCCTTGTAAGTATAAACTGAAGTCTTTTATCACTATTTATATTGCTGTATAAAAGAAAAATAACAAAAAAATCTCTTTTTCATTTTAGGAGGTAGCTGGTATTTGCTAGCAAAGGATAACTGCCATATAATTAACTGTGTCAAAATGTTTTCTTTGTTCACAGTTAATCTAACTGCAGCTGCTAGGAGGCAGAATGCATAAATATGACTGTGTACTTTTAATTACAGAAAATGACAGGCGTAAGTTGTGACTGGAGCCTTGCCTGAGATTGTTATAGGCAAAAATGTTGCTCAGAGACTCATTGAATTAATAAGCAGCCTTTTGTTTTTTTTGGTGTCAAAATTGTATAGATGTTAATAACAACTAAAATAAAATTAAAATTCAGCCAAGGCAAATTTAAATAAAATAATGTAACATATTTAGATAAATCATGGTACATGATAGTCTCTTGATATTAAACATTATACACAATAATACTTCATACATGTGACTTTGTTTCGAAAAAAGAAATGCTCCATGTACATGAATATTCTAGAGATACTCTTGAAAATTAAGTTATTTCTACCAATTTTTTCTTTATTCTATGAAAAGTAGTCACTCTCAATTTTTATTTTTATCCTAAGTACTCTAAAAATAATGAATACAAAATGTTTCCTGATTTTTTTGTTTTTGATAATATGCAGCAATGCCTGTAAATGGAGGGATAGGTTACCCAGGACCCTGGGGTTCATTTTCCTCTGAGTATTGATGCCCATGAAATAATATTAAAGAGAAATGAAGCAGCACTTCATTATTTGGAACATTGTTCTTTTCTCTTTTTTCTTCTTTTCTCTTTTATCCTTAATAACTGAATTATATAGCAGAATGTTCACTGTACTTTTCATCAAACAACATGTCTTATATTCTTTGTAGCCCTGAGCAAAGAACTTAACCTCTCTGAACATCAGATCATTTTTTATGAAGATGAAATAGCATAATCAACGTTTAAATCTCAAATATGGTGGTTGATCAAAAATGTTAATTTTTCCTCTTCTTTTGTGTTTTTTCTCCTCTTATGATCATTGTTAATAGCCTCTTTTTTATTCTCATACATCTATTCTCTTTTCTGTACTACGTTAGACAGGTAAGGGGTGTGGTTTTGGTTAGGGATGTTTAAGGGTCATGGTCAAGGCTGTGGAGAATTGCTGTTTTCAGCTGCCTGGTTGCCTTCATTCTAATGTTTATCCCTCTACACAGTCACTGTGGGGTGTCTGTCACCTTGGTGACAGCAGTTTTGTGCAGCACATGTGGTGTGAACACTAGCCTAGTGCCGAGTATAAACAGGTCCTGCTGCCTCAAGTAAATCAATATAAGCAGACTATTGCCTTTGTTCTCTTAGCAGCTCTGCTGCTGAAACATACTAATAATAGAACATGTTAGCTGAAATTGTGCCTCTCCATCTCTAATTATTGCATGCCAGAGTATTCTGACTGCTACTGTCATTCCCCAACAACTGATGGCTGCAGGTGATTGTTTCAGATTGTGCTACTCATCCTGCCTTTGCCCCACTGGATAGTGTGCTCAATAACTTGACTGATTCATTTCATTACACTGAATGGTTTAAGCTAAATAGAAAGGAACACTAAGAAAATATTTTCAAATCTTCAGATGTTCATTGTGGGTTTGCTCAGTATGAAGGAAAGTGGGACAGTCATAGAAAGTGTTTAGTGAAGACGATTTATCTATCCCGGAGTCCAACTTTCCTGCTCTTGGTGAAAACAGCTATTCAACTTCATCACGACTGCTACCCAGCTCCCTCAAGTCTCCATACATTTCTGCAGACTTTCAACTGTGACCTGGTGTCCCTCCTATTGCGGATATTCAGCTCTGCTCAGTCAATCTTTGAGGTCCCAGAGACTCTCTAATCTAGCTAAGTTGTACAAATGGAGAAATTCAATGCCTCTTGAATTGTCCAAGATCTCACAGTAGTCAAAGCAAAGATAGCATACAAATTCAGTTTTCCCATCTGTTGATCGTGTGCTCTCTGCCTCACTTCATTGTCTGTATTTCACCTGTTGTTCAGGTAACAGATGTTGCTGATCAAATGTGAACAGAAGTTGTCAGTGATAGGTACAAATCTCAGGCCTGCGTGGAAAGTTTCTCACTGCCAGAACTTCTATTCAGTTTTAGTTACATCTGCTAGGGATTCTAAGCTCAGAGCACATAAATATTCCAAAAGACCTCTGGTAGTTTTGCATTACTTTTGTTTCCTCCTGATATATTTTATGTAATAAGGCCAAAATGATCAAGATATGTACAATTTACATAATTTTGCACTCAAAGTTTAATTTCACATGCATCAGAATTTGGTCTAATTCTGTAATATAAAACTTAAGTTGAAACTGGGCTTTGCTACAAAACAAGTTTCATATAATTGAGGTACAAAACCACCACATATTTTCCAGATGATTCAACCTACTATTCCTGAAAGAGTACATTACCTTATAGATTACTAAAGGCAAATTATATTTTAAACCACAGATTTGGGGGAGAAGGGATAATTAATTCATAATAATATTGGTTCTCACCCATGCATGAATATAGATCTATCTTTCCATTTATTCAGGTATTCTTTCAGAGCTTTCATTGTTGTTTTATTGATTTTTAATGCCCTTGTTAGATTTATTCTCTGATGTTATAAAGATTTGGTTTGGGTTGCCTTTGTGAATGAATCTATTTTTCTATCACATTTTCCCAATTTGTTTTTGTTGACTTACTAGAGTGGAGTTTGATTTTTTTTAGGTTGATTCTACACCCAGTATTTCTGCAAAACTTCATTATTTGTTCAAATAGTTTACCCTTCCATCTATCTGATATCTCAAACAGCTCCCCTAGCTTTCCTTCAACCACAATGACTGTTAAACAGTTCCTAGAATTCCTAGAACATTTTTCTTACTCAGAACATTTCACTTTCCTATGTCTCAAATATTCTTCAAGTGATTAGCTCTGTTTTATCTTTATCAGATTATTAATCTGCTTTCTTTATCTTTGAAGCTTACACTTAAAAATCAGCATATTGAAAGAGATTATTCCTAATCATACTATCAGATGTGGGCTCTCTATTGTGCTTTTTCAGAACTTCCAACTCCTTGCTTATATCCTTATAAAATTTATTGCAAGCTAGAAGTGTTTAGTTTACATATATTTTTGCACAAAAATATGAGTGTCATCAGGGAAGGAGCTTATCAGTGTGGCCAGCTATTTCTCAGCACCTAAAGTAGTGTCTGGCAAAAAGTAAGTGTTCAGCAAACATGAGAATACAAAAAGAGTGATCTGAGACCAGTGATTAACAGTCTCTGGTTAAAAGTAGAAGATGCATTTTCAAACCATATAATGAAACACTGTTTTAAAAGAACACAAATAATATATGATCATAATAAATATCATGACAAAGAAAAATCATGAAATTTTCTGTTCCAAGTACTGTCCCCAAGTACTATGGAGGAGCAAGAAAAAAAAGCAGCATGGTATGAGCCACCTGAATTTAAACAGCTATGTATATATGTGTGTGTGTGTTTGTGTGTATATATGTGTTTGTGTGTGTGTGTGTGTGTGTGTGTGTGTGTGTGTGTGTGTATGTTTGGTTTGCCTTTGTGAATGAATACACTCTTTTCTATCACATTTTCCCAATTTGTTTTTGTTGACTTACTAGAGTGGAATTTGATTTTTTTTTTTTAGGTTGATTCTATACCAAGTATTTCTGCAAAACTTCATTATTTGTTCAAATATATATATACACACACACAAACACAAACATATATATATATGTATCACAATAGTTATAGGCAACATATAGTTATAGGTTGAAACATATACCAAAAGAAGAAAAAATAGAAAAACATTTACTAAATAATTTAGGAATAACTTGCTTCAGAAACTCAGAACGTGTGTCCAACATCTAGTGTATCTACAGCAGAATAGGGCTTATTTGGTGTTCTGCTAATGAACCTTAAGTAGGCCACAGGAAAAAAAAAATGCTCTGATCCATCAAGTAATTGTTACCAACTCTACTATATTCAATAGCGCATTTAGTTTTGTTGAAGAGCAGAATGACTAAATAAACTAATGAATTAAAAAACATATTTGTTGTAAATGTTTGCTAAATATAAAAGAAAATCAGCAAGGTTTTGTCACCACGTAGATGCTGTGCTGTGTTATAATTTGCTATGTAGCCTCTAATACTCAACGTTAAAGAAAACAAATATTTACAAGAACCCTAAATTTCATTTAACATGATTTTTTTATTGATTTGATAAATTCAGTTATTTGCAGTAGAAGTGGAGAGCTGTCTTATATGTTAGCTTAGACTGGTCAGTTTTCAGGCTAAGTTTGCACAGTACTGCTAAGTGTAGACAGATGCTATAGATGAACTATATTGTCCAAATCAAGGATCAGAGGGTGGAATCATGAGGATCTACAGGAAACTTTTGTGTGGAAGAGGATAAATTTATCTTTCTTTCTCCTCTCCATGCTTATTTCAAGCTCCTCTGGCACAGCATAGCCTACTAGCACCAACTACCACATGGACATCATGTGCTGAAGCACATGCTACCACTGCATTTCATTCTCCAAGTTTCTGAAGCATCCCTGAAAGTCATTGTAGACTCTGGGTTCACCGGGAACTGTGAATGCCACCAGAAACTACTGAGAAAACAATGCAATTGAACGGTAACCCTGGTTGAACAGAAAACAGAAAATTGGGTGTTGAGTCCCTGTGCATCATTCTTGGCCAAATGCATCCAAGCTACATATCAGGTTTTATACAATAGTGTGATATTTGCTTTTATTTTCACAAATGCAATATAATGCCAGTATTATAAGTTCATCTTTTTCTAAATATTTTAAAATGCATTTTATCTAAGTATTGTTTTTTGTTAGATTTACTGTAAACATGTCAGAACTTTAACAGGAAATCAATAAACAGTAAATGGGAAATACTTAATATTTACTGAACTTTTTAATGTTAACATATCTTATTATTACACCCTCTTCCTTACATGATATGGTTTATAAAGATTTAGTGTTCAATAGGAAGTGGATTGGAAACTATGAACTAGGTCCTGTAAAATATGAACCACTGAAAAGAATGATCTAATTCAGAAGTGACTTGAAATATAATGTAAATTTTAGTTCAAAAAAAGAAAAGAAAATGAAATTATGGTATGCATGTTCAAATGTGTTAATAAAATTACATGAAACTTTTTTTAAAAAAAAGTAAGTCTGATTTAAGTGTTCTCACTGTTATTGACTATTACATATATGACTTTCCGAATTTCAGACTGGAAAAGTTAAACCTATATACTGAAATATTTTCCACTGAAATATTTTAAAATACATTTTTCCATTATAACGTAAGCTTTCAAGAAAAAAAATTGTACATGCTTTAATGAGCAATAACTTGAACTTTTCTTAGTTAATCATTCAAACTAACCTTGGAACACTTGCAAATTGTGATTGGAATGACTCTTAGAAGAAATAAGCCATAAATTTACGATGGCAGAAATTTAATTTCCATGTCGACCTTGAGTATGCCTAGGGAGGAAAAACTGGCACTCTTAACAAAACAAACCAGAGCTTAGTTTCTACATAGAACAAAGTTTGAAATGAATATGGATTGAAAGTAAATATTTAGAAGATTAATTCTTTGAGCTTCCTCAATATCTTCGTTTTGCAAGACTTTGAAACCATCTTCTCCAGGGACAAAAGAAAGTAATTACCTCTCCTCCACATGAAGTTTAATCACGCTCTATTTTTCCAAGAACAGCTGTGCAATACTGACTGGGCTACAAATTAAACACACCTCCTTCAACTTGCTTAGATTTAAAAGATAATGAATATGTTGGGTGACAGAATCTGAATTCAAAAAGACTTTAATAGGCCAATGCTATAGACTGAAAACAAGATGAAAGAAATCAAGGATAAAGGTCTTATACTTGGGTTCAAGAAACCAAGTGAACAAACACAAGGTAGGGAAGATCCGACTTAATAGAAATGGAGTGAATTAAGTACCACAAAATTTAGAAGCCTTATTTGATGAGAAGCTAAATATGAGTTGGTGGTTTGATATGATTAACAAACAAACAAACAAAAAGAATGTGGCACATGCTACATAAGTAAAAGCACTTATCATTTAAACCTAACTTAGGTAGACTCTATAAAATCATTGTGAAAGACTTAAAGCTCTTTGCAAACAAATATCATCACTGTTATTTTAAAGTTTGCTCAAGCAGAGATGAAAGCATCTACACTAACATAATGTTCATTTTACTACCTGTACTACAACTCTAAGAGTTTCTGTTATGACAGAATTTGTAAATGCTTAGATGCCAGGTGACATCAGAATATTATATATTAGAATAACAAGATTACATTACACATAAATGAGTTTAAGGAAGATACAGCCTAATGAAATTATGTTGAAGAATTATCCATTTAACTTATGCCACACTTGTTAAACCTAGATTGCAGTCATCATTCTGGCAAATACTGACAGCTGACTATTGTGTAGTATCAAATATATATCTATATCAAAATCACAGAGGATCTGGGAATACGATGTATAAGACAGCTTTATGCTTAAGTTTGGAACATAAATGGTTCAATGTGACAAATTTACCAGGAAATAGAGTAAACCTCTAAACATATGCAAAAGACAGAGATCATTATTATCTTTGTGAATATTCATTAATATGAAATTTGTACATTTACCAAGTGGAAAAAGTGTTTTCCTGGCTTCTCTCTCTACAAATAAATCACCACAGTAAAAACTCCCAAAGGAATATCAGGTGGGTTTTCTGGTAATATTTACCATAATTGATTTTTGTGAGTTCCTAAATGCTTTAGTCCAAAACCTCATTTATTAACTTTCTGTCTGTTTCATTGTAATTGCAGTTTTCTATTATAATATCATGACAGGTCAGAGCAGTGTTGTATCAAGGAGTCTCTGTGTTAGGAAAGACACACATTCCACATACCAGCCCAGCAATTTAGATTCTTGACTAATTAAATTCATGAAGGAGTTATTCTTGTTTGACAAGGAAGGAGGTAGACTAATTTGCAGGATTTATTAAGTCTTAGCAACAATGCCAGATGCCTGTCCCAAAACTTTCTTTGAATTTTTGTAGAACCTGTACACATTTGGATAAATTGGAAAGATTTGGATAATTTTGTACTGCAAGAGAATGGTATGTATTTATAAAGCACTGGATCCTGGAATAACTGGTTCCATTGATTGAGCAATATAAGCATGCTTCATAAAGAAATTGATGTGCCAAACTTTGCTATTCTAATACCAGTTCATTGCAGTCAGAGACTTTTGACCTGGGTCCAGAAATAATGCAATTTTTAATGGGCTGATTGTAAAATCTCTTGCATTTTGCATTTTGACTCATTCTTCATAATTTCTTCTTCTGAATTTGACTCATTTTCCTTTTCACAATTAAACTTTGTCCCCACTCTGCATCACTTCTTCGGTTTTGACCACGTTCTTCTATTTTTGTCAACAGTTCTCATGTAATTTTGATGACACTGATTCTGCTAGGCTTATCCCCTGATCACTTAGTATAGGTTCTTAGGAACCCTACATTCTGGATATTCTAGTCTCTTTTTCTATCTTTCACCTACTCTCTTGCTCCCCTTGTCTTTCCAAATCTGGCCAGTGCATATGATCATCCACTTTTTGTAAGTGAGAGTCAAAGGTATAAAAAACTTTGTTTTCAAAAAGTAAAAGCCATTCAGTCTTTTGAATATTGCCATTTGAAATGCATTCAGGTCCTTTGGAATTTGCTCATTGCCACAGGGTTTTCTTTTGCTTAAGAGGGAAACGCTTTAAGATAACTGAAAAGCTAGTTTTTACCTTGGGAAAATGGGAGCAGATAGACGTTTTGTTTTATCTAAATAATACATTTCCATTAAAGAGAAAGAATGCTTAAGAAAAATCCATAAACATAAGCTAAATACAAACCAAAGTAGCTTCTAGTTGCTGAGCAAATCCCTAAAGGGTGAGATTCACTTCAGGCTTATCCTTCTGGGACAAGGATGGTTCCTTGGAGACCACCTGGCTCACAAAAGAGGCCACCACCTGGCTCCACCTGCTAACTGGTAGTCCCTGTTCTCTCAAGATTGCCTCCAGCAGCTCTAGAAGGGGGAACATGCTCGCTACAGAAAATGGCTAACAACAACCTTGGTACCTAATCTTGCTGCTAGCTATGAGGTGTATCATGCAGTGATTGCTAATTTTTGTCCTGTGGAAAACAAAGTAGTAAGATTTCAGCACAGAACTTGAGTCTGAGAAGAGACAAAACTAAGAGACAGCAAGAAGAGAGATAGGATTCCAGGGTGAGATTTAAGAGAAACTGAACTTTTGCTGCCTTACCTATCTGTTTGTTTGATCCTTGAGCTGATTACAATTCCACTTTCTGGTCCTTCTCACATCCTCTTTACTCTTCCTTGTGATTTATTTACTCTAACACAAAAAGCATCTTTTTAACTCCTAAATTTGACCCTTATTATTATCTCCATTTTGCAGGTGTAGAAATTGAGAAACAGGGAAGCAAAGTCACACAGTTATTATATGGTGGAGCAGACTACTTATCCACTAAGCTATACTGTCTGCAAAGAAATCTAAAGGTAACCTAAACTACTCCACAGTGGTAGCAAACAGAATCAATAAAGTATATTTGTGTGTGTGTGTGTGTGTGTGTGTGTGTGTGTGTGTGTGTGTGTGTGTGAGAGAGAGAGAGATTGAGACAGAGAGAGAGAGAGAGATTGAGAGAGAGAGATAGGGGGGGTGATATATAAATAGATATAGAGAGAAATATAGACACAAAGAAATAAAGATATATAGAGAAAA
>CAUYQG010233449.1:0-26950 GCA_963574415.1 Tarsius wallacei | reverse complement strand
ATTAGCTATAAAGAGTTGGTATCCATTTGCCAATCCCTATTTTTAAAATTTGTTTTAAATTTATTTTTATTTATTATTTTTTTTGAAAGCAGGATTTTTGAGAGGACAGAAAACTCCCACAGTGTGAGGGGACCTGAAGTCACAATGCACTTTCATCCACTCATCTCAGGAAAGCTGGCAGGCCAAAGGCTAGAAGGCCCACAACAAAAAAAGGAAGGGGGGGCAGAGTAAGTTTGGGTGCATGTATATGCCAAACGATTACTGATTACCTGGGTTTGACACATCTTTTTTGGGGGGTTGGAGTCTCACTCTTGACCTGCTGGGCTCCGGCGATCCTTCCGCCTCAGCCTTCCAAGTAGCTGGAACTACAGGCGCACTTCCATGCCCGGCTGACTGTTAATTGATTGTAGAGATGAAGTCTCGCCAAGTTGCCCAGGCGGGTCTCGAATCCGTGGGTTCAGGCAATCCACTCACCTCAGCCTCCCAAGGCGCGGGATTACAGGCTGAGCCACCGAGCCCAGCTGACACATCTTAAATAGCTTCCCTGCTCACCTTCTCATTATCCACTGTGTTCTCGCCACAGCCTCAGAAAAATCACTTGGGAAATGAACAGTATATGACTAGCAGTGAAACCTGACTTTAATTCCCCTTTTGTGTTTTGTTCTTACGGGCTCAGAGCTTGACCTTGAAAGATGACGGACTACCTACTCTGATTCTTCCTCCACGCCGAACAAGCCCTGCTTTCCAATCATGCTGATCCTGCCACTCTCTTCCTCATGAAGCATCAGTGGCTCCCGTGTCCCAAAGGCTACGCTTTAAACTCCTCAGCCCTCCATAATTCGGCCTCCGCTGCTTATCTTTGAGGCCCGACTCCCACCACCTTCCCTGGCTCTTCCCTGCCAACCCCTCCTTCCCCACCTCTGCGCCTTCACAAATGCTGGCCCCTCTGTTTGGAGAGTGATCACCCTACTTTTTACACTTTGCTCAAATCTTAGCTAGATCTGCCACCTGCCTATGAGTGTGGCTAAAATCATCTCCACTGTTGAATACCCTTTGGCGCTCAGGGCTGGACCTTTTGCAGGGTCTCCATACCTGTCCCTTTCTGTGACGCCTGTCAGTTTCACCGGTATTTGTGTTTCCCCTGCTGGCCTGGAGGAAGGGCAGGAACCAGGTCTCACCTTTGTAGCTTTGGCCTCCGAATGCCTACCACATAGTAAATGCCTTCTAAGCGCTGGGGACTTGGGCTGACACTCATCCTCATCCTAAGGGGGGAAAGCGCATAGTCTGTTACCTCTGTAGGCATTTAAGACACAATACAGAAGTGGTTCAGATAATACAGAAGTGGCCGTCACAGGCAACAGGTGTCCAAGTTTTTGAAGTCAAGGTGCTAGATCAGTAGTCCACACATTCCCTAAGGATAAATGAGCTTTGAACACTGTCCTGTCAACACTGTTGTCTTGCCTATTGAAGGCTGTCTAGGAAGCTGTGAGTGTGAGTCTAAGCGGTATTCACTGGATGAAGGCCACAGATCCTATAGGGATTATTTAGCCTGCCAAAGAACCTCGGAAAGGAAACAGAGCCGGGAATTCGAACTTTCTAGCAGGGGTGCGTGGGGCCCTGGATTTTCCACTATTAGGCTTTCTAGAGTGAGCACTCTGGATTACCAGAATCACCTGTGGTGCCAGTTAAGCACGAAACCCTTGGGCCCCACCCCAGTCCCGCTTAACCAGAGCCTGCACGCAGGATGCAGGAATCTGCATTTGACACAAACGCCTGGGGGATGCTTATGCTCATTACAGCTTGCAGACCTTTACCTGCCTCTCTCAGAAGCACAGTCTAGGGAAGACAGTCATGTATGCAGCCAGAAGGAAAGTGACAGCCCAATTTCTGAGGACGCTTGCTTCCCCCAGATGTATGTGCATGGGGACAGGGACCCAGAGCGTCTCTACTGATGCCAAATAAATTAACCAGTGACTCAAGCTCAGTTTGTGGCTCTGTAAAGAGAGCCTGGACGAGAGGAGTGGTCGTCTCAGAAATGAGCACCTCCAGTCTTCCCAGAGGGCACTTTCCTACACACAGAACAAAAGCAACACATGAAACAGCTGGATTTCTGTCTATCCCCCTTTAAAGGTAAGAGTAAGAATGACTCTTCTTCTCCTGTGGGCTGGAGTATCATTACCCTTGCTCCTATCCTCCTCCTCTTTCTTCCCCTTCTTGTAACTTTCCAGTTCCTTTAGGGGGAAAAACAAGCCAGTAGTTCTCACAGGACCAAAAAACAAGCCAGTAGTTACATTTCAGAGTAACTCTAATATAAACACATCAAGCACATCTTCACTGGAAAGGCACAGACAATCGGAAGGCAAACGTGCATTTCCGACACGCGAATGGCATTCATGTTCCACCCAGGGCTGGCTGGCTCGGCCATGTGAGGGCGGGCGATGTGAATGTCATCACACACATGGCATCATGTGAGATGGGTATAGACAGGCATGCACGTGCAGCGGAGGAAGACGAGACTGGAGGTCCCCACCTTTCACTGAATTTGGGGAGTAAGGGCAGAGTCTCTGCCTGCCTTAGCTCTGGCAACCTTTGGCCATCGACTGAGGAAGCTCAGATACCATCCTTGAGGCCACAAAGACGGCTTTCCAAATCCCGCTGGGCTAAGCCAGACAGAGGCTGAATTCCCTACCGCCTGCATGGAATACTGTTTTCATCTGCCCACCCCCATCATTTGAAATTTCCAGACCAAGATAACATATCCTTTGCCAGACACAAAGGCTTTCCAAGATCTCCATTCGCAGAGTTCTCAGTTACAAAAAATGAGACTTGAAAGGTAAGTTTTAGAATTAAGGGTTGAACCACTGTCAGCCTGGCCTGAATGGGTAAAAATCGAGGGAGGTGAGTCTCATTCCTTCTTGGTGTGCTCCAGGACTCGGTAGGCGCTTCTGGAGCTGTGTTCTTCTTGCATGACTGGCAGTGTGGCCGGAGCATAGATCTCAGAAATGTTGTCGTTGTTTTCCAGGGCCCCGTAGGAAAAAGAAGCTTTGAGGTCAGGCTGGACAGTCATCCCCTTGTCATGCATGTTCTGCATACCTGAAATGAAATCCATTTTCCCCAAGTCATTATGTGGTAAGGGGGCCGCGGAGGCTACATCTCCCTTTCTCCTGCCACAGACTAATTATAGAGCCCAGGAGCTAATCATGTGCATTGTCAATTTCCTGAATGCTTTAGATGTAAAAGAGAACACCCATAAATATACACTAGAACTATGACAGTTGCTAGGCAACAGCGGATGAATCTTCAGGAAATACGCACACAGACCAGCCACTGTCAACGGGAACTTCCAGTTGGCCTAGAATGAGGTGGGAATGTCTGGGCCCCAGGTGGAGGGGGACTTGCGCTGTGCTTTGAACATGGTAGATGCCAACACTTCACTGCTGAATTAAATCAGGATCCGGGACACTTTGTTATACTGTTGAGGAAAGGTGGGCCATTTTTGCATCAGGGGAACCTGAAGGTGACAGATGCACCGTGATGCCCAGAGGGAGAGTTCTGACCTGCAACACTGGCATCCCTGGTCCACATGTGGGGGAAGGTGTGGTTTTGCTTATTACTTCTGGGCACACTGATGTTGGATTCCTACTTACACTTGAGGGCAAAGACTTGAATCTTTAATTCCTTTACCCTTATCCTCCACAATTCCCCTAGTTGGGGGTACCTGGTTTCTGCTAAGACCAATTCTTCTTTCGTAAGGAACTAAAATGCTTCAAATTCTCCTGTCTCCAGGCTTAGTTATAAGAAGTGGAATGCAAAGTGTCTTTGTGGAACTCTGATGATAATAACAGCTGACATCTAACTGCTTAATATGCCCTGGGCACTAGGCTAAAGCTTTGTTTTTTTGAGGCTGGTCTTGAACTCCTGTGCTCACGTCATCTTCCTGCCTCAGCCTCCTGAGTGGCTGGGACTATAGGAACATGTTATTGGCAGACACCGTTCTAAACAGTTATAAAGTTTTATCTCATTTAATCCTCGGATGACTGATAAGGAGAATTAGGCAGCTGGAGGTGAAATAAATTGCCTGAGATCACACAGTGAGTAAGTGGCTGTGCCGAGGTTCAAATTTAGGTTTTACATCTCTGAAGCTCACACTTTTAACCTAATACTGTGTGGCCTCCCTATATACCTGCACTTAATCCTCAAATAACCCTATGACAGAGATGAACTACTATCTTCATTTTCTTTTTTATCCATTTTGTAAGAGACAGGGTCTTGCTATGTTGCTCAGGCTAGTCTCAAACTCCTGGCCTCAAGCAGTCCTCTCACCTCAACCTCTCAAAGTGCCGGGATTACAGGCATGAGCCACTGTGCCTGGCCCACAGTGTTGGGATTACAGGCATGAGCCACTGTGCCTGGCCCACAATGTTGGGATTACAGGCATGAGCCACTGTACCTGGCCAATCCTCATTTTCTAGATATGAAAACAGAGATTCAGAGAGGTGGAGTAACTTGCCCAGAGTTAGACAGCTGATGAGAGACAGAGGTGGGATCTGACACCAGAGACTGTGATCTAATCCACCCTGCAGATGGCCCGGGAAGACCCAGGTCTTTGCCTCCACACTGCACGAACTTAGCTGATGGTCCTTTGAAGGCACAGTTTGGGAGTCTGTGGTTTGGATCTGGCAAGGGTTGGTGAGGTGGCAGGGGAGCTGAGGGGCTCCCGTTCCTCAGGGAAGAGAGCTCCCAGGTGTGGCTTAGCTGTGGCTTTTGTCAATGCCCTCCAGCCGAAGACTAACAGCAACACACCTCAGTCTAACACATTTGGGTCTATCGACTCGATGCACTGAGAGAGATGGACACATTGGGAACCCTGAGGTATCTATCTACCAGGAGGGGGTTGGAGAGGACTTAGTATGGGACGTGGGCTGGGGTTAGGTGATTTGGGGGAGGTTTGAGGAAGTGAGGCCTTGTTTTGGTTAGATGCTGCCAGGAAGCAGGGATAATTCTATAGCTGGGGACCTTAGTCATTCTGATCTGGAAGGAAAGAAGCCAGATTGAAGCTAAAGCCGGGACTGGTAAAGGAGCAGCAGTCTCTCATCCCAGCCAGGACAAGGAGATGGTTCATCCTTTTTTGGGGTTTAGACAACGTTCATGTTTTATCTGTGTTCAGACATGATGAACAGAGTGGTCCTGTCTGTGTCATGAGCTGTCACGGTCACACAGTAGCCTTGCATGTGGTTGGTGTCCTATGAACTTGTTTATGTTCAACAGGAGAAGGTCAGGGCCGGCTCCTGGAGATCAGGGGCTGTTTTCTCTTTCTCAAGTTTAAGCAATCTTTTCGGTGCCTGGGATCGCTTAAACCCTCTCCAAATGGAATCTGAATGCCTCCTGAACAGCAGCTACCAGTCTGTTGTGAAGTTTCCAGTCTAGGTAGACAAAAGGCAAGGTCTTCATGCTGAACAGGAAACTGAGGAGATAGAAAAGCACTTCTGCATAAGCCGAGATGGTCCAGCGGTTTTATTCCGCATGCTCCACCTGGCACCAGGTCAAATGAGTGTTTGAAATTTTCAAAGTTTTCTAAAGCAAAAGGGAAGTGAAACCAAATGTAACCAGGCATCTACCATGTCTCAGACACCGTGCAAGAGACCTTTACACATATGATCCCACTACCCCGAAAGAAGGAGTCCCAATTTACAAGAGTGGATGAGAGGCCGTGGGAGGTCATAGGACAGGTGGTGGAGCTGGATTTGAACCCATGACACCCGAACCCCAAGCCCACGCTCTTCATAGTACAGAACACCTCGGATCCGAAGGATCCTGACAAGCTACTGCAACAGGTTGGGGTCTCTTTTCTTCAACATCTGACCTCCCACTGGTCACAGGTACAAAAAGAAAGCCCAGAACCACATCCACAAACAGATCACAGAATGTTGATATCTAAGGTTACCTTAGGTTACCTTCTATTTTCCACCAGAAAGCACATCTCTATATATGTATATACAAATATTTATATAGGTATATACACATACATAGTTTATAAACACACAGACACACGTATACATACACATACTTGCACACACAGAGTTGACACCTCACCTATCTGGAATTCAGCTATCCAGCGCCCTCATCTATCCGGAACACAGCCGAGAAACAAGGAAGTAAGCAAAAAAGGCATCTGAGCAGCCAGATTAGACGTTTAAAAAGTCCATGCACTAAAGCTCATGCACTTAACTCCTAGGAGAAACCTTGGGCCCCCAACTCAGAGCTCATTCATTTTGATTTTATACATGATTTGAACAAGCTGGGTCGGATGAGAAGGTTGACATGGAGTGACTATAGTCAGGCAGATAACAGTAAGAATGACAGACAACAGCTTAAGAGCGAGAGAGGAGGAAATAATATGAAAAGGAGACACACAAACCCTGGGGCCATTTAACGTAGGAGCACCCCAGTCAACCCTGAGCACAACCCAGCATCACAGCGTTATGGCATAAAAATTGCTCTCAATGAAGCAGTACTCTAGGCTATCAGTGTGTTTCTATTTTGTTCATTAGACTGTATTAGGGAAGGATAGATAGAACATTATGTTTTGGAGAGAGGGCCATCTTGGATACTTAAAATAAAAATTAATCTTGAGATCAAGTGTGAAGGCTAATGGTCATGGTGACCTACAGAATTTAGGTCAGCGGACTTTAGGACTGGGGCTGGTCCAATGTCTTAGCTTTTCAAATCTGAATCTCTTTAGGCTAGACAAGCACTCTCCAGTTTGCCACAGACCTCGCCACTTCCTATTGTACAGTATTTGGCTGATTCACATGTTTATGTTACTATAATTTAAGTTTGTGTTTCTCGGTAAGAACACTGAGCCTCCTGGGAAATTAGGCTTTCCAGAACAATCCACTCCCTTGTAGAGTCCAACGAGTGAGGTTACAGTATTTTAATTTCACTCATCCTATTTCCCTTTCCCTCTCTGATCTTTCCATTCCAATTTGATGAGTGGATTTTTCCATCTGAAGGCATGAAGCCTGGTGCTGCAGATCATAATTATACCGAGTGTGAATCAGGATTTTCTTCAAAAGATCTCAAAATAGACATGGGAACTGGCACGATGTGCTCAAAATCAACCAAGGTGCCTTGGCCATTGACTTCCTTTTCGGCTCAAGATTTTAAAACATTAAGAAAGAAAAAAAGACAGCAAGAGAACAGTCACACCATAAAGGCACGGCACAGCAGTTGGTTGTCTCTTGTTAAACAGGAAGGAGCAGTCACGCTCTGTGGATAGTCAGCCAGACCCACGGGTTTTAGCGTTACCTGGCATGGCATCCATGGAAATGTAGGGCTCAAACGGAGTGGCCTTCTTCTTGTTACGCGTGATCAGGAAGACGCCCAAAAACGCGATAAGGCACCTGGGGAGTGGAGATGAGAGAGGAAGAGGATGAAGGTCAGAGGCGAGGTCAGGGGGAAGACTTTCAACCCCAGGAAAGGAGAAAGAGGTCAGCGGGAGGTGTGCGGGCTTCAGAGGGCCCTGAGAGGACTGGGGCCGATGCAAGTGGAACACCCATAGCCCAAGCGGCCCTAGGACCCCACACGCCCCACAAGCCACACCCAGAATGAAGAGAATCTCCTGGTCCTCACTTCCACTCGGCTAGTTTTCTCAGCAGCTTGCCTTTAAAAATAAGTTTTAAAAAGTTAAAGTAAGCTGGGCACGGTGGCTCAAACCTGTAATCCCAGCACTATGGGAGGCGAGGGTGAGAGGATAGCCTAAGACCAGGGGTTCAAGACCAACCTGGGCAACTTGGTGAGACCTCATCTCTATAATAAATCAAAAAATCAGCCAGGCATGGTGGCACATGCCTGTGGTTCCAGCTACTTGGAAGGCTGAGACAGAAGGATCACCTGAGCTCAGCAGGTTGAGGCTGCGGTGGCCATGAGCAGCGTGTCACTACACTCTAGCCTGGGTGACAGAGTGAGACTCCAACTCAAAAAAAAAAAAAAAGGTTAAAGTAGCTAATTTCTTTTTCTTTTTTTTTTGGAGTTGGAGTTGAAGTCTCACTCTGTCGCCCAGACTGGAGTGCAGTGGCCGCTCCCGGTCACCGCAGCCTCAACCTGCTGGGCTCCGGCGGTCCTTCCACCTCAGCCTTCCAAATAGCTGGAACTACAGGACGCGCCACCACGCCTGGCTAGTTTTTGGTTTATTGTAGAGATGAGGTCTCGCCGAGTGGCCTGGGCAGGTCTCGAACCCGCGGGTGTGGGCAGTCCACTCACCTCAGCCTCCCAAAGTGCTGGGATTACAGGCTGAGCCACCGAGCCCGGCTCTTTTTCTTTTCTTTTTTACTTTTTAATTTAATTTTATTTACAAAATGTGGCAATCCCTAAAAGGTTTAAAAATCGACCTTCCATACAACCCAGCAATCCCCCTTCTGGGAATATACCCGGAGGGACTCAAATCACTCTGTGAAAAAGATACTAGCTCATTTCAATCACTACAAAAGTATAGAAAGTGTGATTTTTACTTGGGATTGGAACATCCCCATACTCCTGGTCCCACTCACCAGATAGGTGTCTATTCTTCCAGAGTATTTTTTTTCTTTTCCCCAGAGCTTACATAAACAAGCACATTTTCTTAAAATTGAGGTATAATTTACATGCAGTAAAAGGCGCAAACCCTAAATATATGAGCTGGATGAATTTTACTTGTGTAATCACCACCCAGGCCGAGATAGAAACTATTTCCACCCTCCTCTGAGAGTTTTCGAGTGCCCTTTCTCAACGCCTGCCAACCTTTCCCCAGAGGCAGCCACTAAGCTGACTTCTCTCACCACGGATTAGATTTGTGTACTCTTAAACTCATGTAAGATAAATCATACGGTATGTACTCTTTTAGGCCTGGTTTCTTTCATCTGATAAAATGCTTTTAAGATTCATCTACGTTACTGCATGTATTAGTAGTTCATTATTTTTAATTGTCCTGTAGAATCCATCATCTGAATAGATGACAGCTTTCTCCCTACTCTCCTGCTGAGAGACATTTGGGCTGACTCCAATTGGGCCCACTATGAATAAAGCGACTATAAATACTCATGTACAAGTCATTTTGTCAATGTCATTGGTGATAGTGTTTCACTGCCGCTTTCCTGGTTTCAGCATGCACTACAGTTATGGAAGACAGGACTGGGGAAGCTGGAGGGAGGGTACATGGGGATCTGCACTATTTTCGTGCAACCTTTACAAAGTTAGTGACTTTTTGGATCAATGTGTTCTAGACATGGTTCTGTGTCAACACCCACAGGCTGGCCCCAAGTTTTCAAAATGGCAGCACACTGCATTATTTTCTGGATATGCCATAATTTCTTTTAATCCATGTTCTACTATTGGGCATTTTTGTTGCTTCCAGTTGTTTGCTTATACAACTAAAATTTAATAATTAATATATAGCTGCATACATGTATCTTTGTGCCCCCATTGAAGTATTTTTTCCAAGATTAATGTTGAAAAGGAACGCTGTATCAAAAAGTATGCTCATTTTAGTTTTTTATTAACATTGCCAAATTGTCCTCCCACATTAAAACATGATAACAGCATGGGAGTGGGCTGGTCTCCTCATGTTCTTGCCAGTGTAGACCACTACCAATCCTGTTCAACTTTGCAAAATGATGGTATCTCATTACCTTCAATGTGCATTTCTTACATTTGAAGAATCTATTTTAGAAGATTAAAGCCCCAAAGAGATGAAAGGAGAAGATACAGTCTTTGGAGAGTAGAAAGCTCATCTCTGGGGACAAAGCTCCAAATCCCAGCAGTTCCCCTGGGTCTAAAGGATCATGCAATCGCAGCAATATCGGGGAGAGAGGGACAGCCCACCGGGACAGCCCACCAGAACGCCACACGCAACGCCCCGGGGTCAGCAAGAGGCTGGAACTCACCCCAGCGCGAACATGCAGATGTGCAGCACATCCTCCCCGATGAAGTCCAGGTAAAAGATTGCACCTGCAGCAGCAAACAAGAGAAATGACCGGCAAGCTGTTTTCAAACCACCCACTGGCCAGTCTAAGACTTGGCTAAACTCTTCCCTGCAGGAAACCACATGATCAAAAATATTATGACTGTGCCTGCTAAAATATTAAGTGAATGGAATAAAAGTCATTTGGGGGGGTAGGTTGTCTTCTCCTCCTCCCCTGCCTTAGGCCCGTCTGAGCTCCATTTTCTTTTTTAAGTTTTATTTTGGGATAATATGAGACTCACGGATATAGTTCAGGATCCCCATGCACCTTCCCTCCAGCTTCCCCAGTTCTATCCTCTATAACCACAGTACACGAACAATCCAGGAACGCAGCCGTGGAACACTACTACCAACGGAACCACGGACTTTACTTACTGGTTTTCGCATGCACTCCTTTCCCTTCCTTCTTAGGATGGGTAAACAGGGCTGTGTGATTCCATTGTTAGAGCTTTCTGCCCTCATGTGGCCAGCAGATGCCTGCAGGTCCTGCTGTGGCATGGGGTGGCATGGGCCTGCTGCCCTGCCCTGAGCCAGCCCCTGTCAGGAAGCCTCTCACCTCCATGGGACCCACGCCATATTCTGAGCTCCTGATTCCCTACCTTGACTTCTGCTTCTGACCCAACCATGGCGTTTGCTATTCCTTTCAACCCTGACGGGTCTTAACTCTTCTCCACCAAGGTTCTTGACCATGACTTAGCTTAGCTTCTGGCTGCTCTGGGTCAATGCCCCACGGTCCCTGGTGCTGCTCACAGCACAGGACCTGGCAGGCTGTGCAGCCCCTGTCCCTGCCTCTGTGAAGGGGAACTGGGGACCACTTGTCTAAAGTGTTTGGCAGATCATAGGGTTTCATAGAGCGCCAAGCCTTCTTCAAAGGGAAGCACTTGTTTCTTATTGAATTTTTTACTCTAAAGACTTTAATCACAATTGGCATTTAAAAAAACAAACAGGCCGGGCTTGGCAGCTCACACGTGTAATCCCAGCACTTTGGGAGGCCAAGGTGGGAGAAATGCCTGAGGCCAGAAGTTCAAAACTGGGCAACATAGTGAGACCTGGTCTCTACAAAAAATTAAAACACACCTGTAGTCCCATCTATCTGGGAGGCTGAGGTGGAAGGATAGCTTGAGCCCAGAAGGTTGAGGTTGCAGTGAGTCGTGGTCATGCCACTGAACTCCAGCCTGGGTGACAGAATGAGACCCCCAACTCAAAAATAAACAAACAAAATTTTTTAAAAACTACAAATTCTTTGCTATGATTGCAGCCTCTGAAGCCACCTCAGAAAGAAAATGAAAAAGTGGTTTAGAGGTGGAATAGAAGAAAAGGGGACTATAATACTAACGATCACTTGCTGAGCATCTGTGATGGTGCCAAAGTTTCCATACTCATGATCTCTGAACATCATGCAGAAGAGACCTGGGGTCCCTTGGCAGTGGGGGTTGTGAAGCTAGCAAAGGATGGTAAAAATTGCTAAAGCGTGTGCAGTATGGGGTGGGAGACATCTGGATGAGACATGTTACAATTCTAGGTGTTATTGATCCTGTTTTATAAATGTCAGACTGAGGCTCTAAGAGGCTGATTTTCCCAAAGTCACACAGTTAGTGTGTGTCTGTGCTGTGATGCAAACCACCCCAGGTTTCTCTGGCTTTAAACCCTGCACGTTCTCCATGAAACCATATGCAATTCTGGGGCAGAAACAGTGAGCAGAATCAATTGACTGACAGGTGTAGCGCCCCCTCCTTCCACCCGGGATGACACCCCTGCTGCTAAGGTAGAAGACAGAAGTCCAGCAATCAGCCACCCTTACCTGCTGTGATAGCGACGGTTGTGGACAGAATGTAGCCCACACTGGCAATCAAAGAGGAGTCGTACATCTGTGAGGCTTGACTCAAAAACCTTCAATACAAAAGCACTGCAGTCAGTGGACCATGGGGGCGCAGGAAAGGCTTTGGTTTGAAATATGAAAATAGTGCATGAAGGAATATTCCCTGGGTTTATAAAAATGCTACCCTCATGTGACAGGACACCGTGCATCCTGGTCTGGGGGTCACACTTGGCCCCCACTCTCCCCCCAGACACACAGTCTGAGGTCCGTCCCCGCTTCCCTCCTGGTCTCACACCTTTGATCACATGGTCCTTGTCACCTGAAACGCCCTTCTCCTCACTCCTAAAAGAGCCATGCCTGGATCTCTTACACACCCCTCAAGAAACTCTTACAGTGCTTATCACATTCCGCCTAGTGTTGTCATTATTCTTTTGAACACATTTTCTTCTTAATTTGAAATAATGTGATCACTGCAATAAATACAGGAAAAAAAGAGAGCATTGGAGTTCCTCCTCACCTCCATCTACAATAAACAATATCCCCATTTCAGAATATATTCTTTGTCCTTTCTCTGTGTAGCATTTTAGCGATTGTTGCATAGTTGCTTACTCCATAACATGCTCATCACTCCACTCAGTTGTTTGTATTTACTTATCAGTACTTTACAGAGACGGTGTCTCATTCTTTTCCCAGACTGGCATGCAGTGGTGTAATCGTAGCTCACTGCAGCCCTGACCTCCTGGGCTCAAGTAATCCTCCTGCCTCAGCCTCCAGAGCAGCTGGGACTACAGGCACATGCCACCACGCCTGGCTGGACTGTCATCATCTGTTTACTAGCTGTTCCCACCAGGGCTGTGAATAACCTGAGGGAAGAACCTACCCTCATCTGTGTGCTGAGGGCCCTCAGTGGGCTGCACTTGTTGGTGAGTAAGACGCTCCTGAGAGCCGGGCTCAGTGGCTCAGTCTGTAATCCCTTGCTTGGGGAGGCTGAGGTGAGTGGACTGCCTGAGCCCGCAGGTTTGAGACCTGCCTGGGCAACTTGGCGAGACCTCATCTCTATAGTAAATCAAAAAATTAGCCGGGCGTGGTAGCACACGCCTGTAGTTCCAGCTACTTGGAAGGCTGAGGCGGAAGGATCGCCAAAACCCAGCAGGTCAAGGCTGCGGTGGCTGGGAGCGGCCACTGCACTACAGTCTGGGCGACAGAGTGAGACTCCAACTCAAAAAAAAAAAAAAAAGAAAAAGAAAAAAAGTCTATTTCCCAGAACTATGGAGATTAAATAAGATAGTAAATGTAAAGCACTTAGCACAATGATTGGCACATAGTAAACAGTTGTTGAATGTTAACTCTAATAATTGTTATTATTATTATTATTTTTGAGTTGGAGTCTTACTCCGTTGCCCAAGCTGGAGTGCAGTGGCATGCTCATGGCCACACCAGTGTCGACTTGCTAGGCTCCAGCAATCCTTCCGCCTCAGCCTTCCAAGTAACCGGAACTTTAGGCATGCGCTACTATGCCTGGCTAATTTTTGATTTATTGTAGAGACAAGGTCTCACCAAGTTGCCTGGGCTGGTCTCAAACCCATGGGCTCAGGCAATCCACTTGCCTCAGTCTCCCAAAGTGCTGAGATTACAGGCCTATTTTTTTTTTTTCTTTAGTAAGAGAAAGACAGTCTGGCTTGGTCACCCAGACTGGAGTACAGTGGCAGGATCATAGCTCACTATAACCTTGAATTCCTGGGCTCCACTGATCCTCCCACCTCAGCTCTTCAGTAGACTACAGGTTCACGCCACTACATCTGGCTGTTTTTCATCTTTATTTTTGTGTAGAGATGAGTCTCACTTATTGCCCAGGCTGGTCTCGAACTCCTGGCCTCAAGTCATCCTGCTGCCTCGCCTCCCAAAGAGCTGGGATTACAGTTGTGAGCCCCCATGCCCTGCCAATCATTTTTTTTTACATTGGATGACATAAGCCGGGCTCAGTGGCTCAGCCTATAATCCCACGCTTTGGGAAGCTGAGGTGAGTGGATTGCCTGAGCCCGCGGGTTCGAGACCCGCCTGGGCAACTGGCGAGACCCCATCTCTACAATAAATAAAAAATCAGCTGGGCGTGGTAGTGTGTGCCTGTAATTCTGGCTACTGGGAAGGCTGAGGCAGAAGGATCGCCGGAGCCCAGCAGGTTGAGCCGGGAGTGGCCGGCTCCCAGCCACTGCACTCCAGTCTGGGTGACAAAGTGAGACTCCAACTCAAAAAAAAAGAAGAAAATACAGTTTATTTGGAAGGTAATTAGAGAGAGAAGATTCACCTCCCCAAGTAGGGGAGGGGGCCAAAGCTAGGAAACATGGTGGCCATAGCTCAAAGAACCATGTGGACACACCAGAGTTTAACAAAGCAGTGGTAGCCGGGCTTGGTGGCTCAGCCAGTAATCCTGAGCTTTGGGAGGCCGAGGTGAGTGAATTGCCTGAGCCCGCGGGTTCGAGACCCGCCTGGGCAACTTGGTGAGACCTCATCTCTACAATAAATGAAAAATTAGCCGGGTGTGGTAGCGCATGCCTGTAGTTCTGGCTACTTGGAAGGCTGAGGCAGAAGGATTGCTGGAGTTCAGCAGATCGATGCTGGGGTGGCCGTGAGTATGCCACTGCACTCCAGCCTGGGCGACAGAGTGAGACTCCAATGCCCCCCTCACAAAAAAATAGTAAAAATAACAAGATACAATCTTCTGGAGCCTGGCTGTGGGGAGGTGCTCCCAGAGTTAGTTCATTCCTGCATCTCTCTCCATTTGACAGGTGCAGAAATAGGCCAGACAGCTGGTTGGGGATCAAATGGACTCTGCTCAAGTCCGCTTGGGGCAGGTTTGTAAATCATGGGTCCAGCCTCCTCATTCTCCAGACGAGGAAGCCCAAAGGCTCCTGCAAGTTCGTCAGCTCCACCTTCTCCATGGGTCTCCTAGGAGCCCATGGTGCTGAAACAGGACAGAAGAGCACTGTGCCCCCCAGGACTCCCAGGGTCCCAGCTCTGTTCTGCCCGGAGGAGTGAGGCAGGCGAGTCCTCACAGCAGCTTGCCGTCCTCAGTCTGGTGGCTCAAACTCAACCTTGGTCAGAGTACAGCTCTATGCTCTCTTCCTTACCTGCCCCAGGGTTGAAGGGGCATTGCTGAAGGAATAATTCCCGCCCCTTGGGGATCACAGGATACCTGCCTGGCCTCAGCCCAGCCTGACATCTGACAGGGCAGCCCTCTGGGCTCTCAGGGAAGGAAGGACCACTGAGGACCAATGTGGGTGTGGCCCACTGGACTTCTTCCTCACTCCTATTCTCTGTGCTGGGCACAGTCAGAGAGAGGTGCCTGGAAGGCCAGGGACCACTTGCCCACTTACTACAGGGCCAACTGGGGCTTTCCTGAGCTAAGCCAGAACAGACTTAGGCCACACAGAGCACTTCCCAGGGTTTAGTACTCAGTGGGCCTCCCCATTCTGGGTTCCTGGCACGGAGGCTGCGGCCTCTCCACTTGTTCCTGTGTTCCAGCATCCTCTCCATCCCCACCCAACTGCTCAGGAGATTATGCGGCAGAAGGCAAGAGTGGGGGACTTCTAGAATAGCCAACATGTCCAAAGGGGCTGTGGCAGGAAGAAGATTGACAGAGATATCTGTATCAACCTGCTTTCTAAGGTCCTGCTGCCCAGAAGGAGGCAGGGGGTTTTTGGCCCTACCTGCCAAAGTCTCTGGGACACTTCTGGATTATGGGCAAGAAGGGGTTAATGAGCCAGTTCCCTGCTGGGAGGAGAGGAAATGGGTGTTCAGGATGGGGAGGTGTGTCCCACCAGGGGGCCTGTTTGTGCACTGTCCCAGCTGGGGACAGAAATACCCAGCTCCGCCCTTCCCATGGGTTCTCACACTCAGCTGTCTCTCACAGGAAGGACTCCAGCCTCCGTGACTCTAAGTCCCCTGGAGAAAGCAGGGAAGGCCACCAGGAGGGGCCAGCGCCCTAGAGGAGGAGTGTCTCCCATACCAGGTGAGCTGCGAGGTGCCCCCATGCTGGGCTCATGCAGGGACTGTGCAAGTATGTGGTCCCTGGCCCCTCGCCACACGCAGAGTGGGGCAGACTCAGGATGTGCGCCCCTCCTGCCCAGGGTCGCCCTTCCTGCCTGGGCCTCCTTCTTCTGTGCCCCAGACCCCGTCTTCACAGCTCACCCCTCCGGTGTTGTTCCAGCACGTGCCCCCTGGCCCCTGTTGGGGTCTGGCCATTCTCAGGGCTCTGCCTTCCACCCCCACGCGGGGACTGGCAGAGGGAAACACATTCCTCATTGTGTCACTTCCCTTCATGGGCTGCCAAGGGGCTTGGGCCTCAGCCCCCCTTCCCTCTCCGCTCACTTGTGTTTATTCTCATTTCCTCCCCAGCCCCCTCCAAAGCCCCCTCCTGCCTGCCCCACTGATGCTCTGCAGATGGGAGCGAGGTGGCGTGCAGTCCCCAGCCCCTCTTCCGGCTCTCGATTTCCTGAGGCTGAGCCATTCAGGGACCTCTTGGAGAGAGGAACCCTGTGGGTGTGGGCATTTTTTCTCCCTTGCCTTGAGTCTGCCCTGAGAATGATCAAGGTGGCCTCAAGGAGTGCCCTTGAGAGTTGACTGGTCCTGGGTCCTCTCCTGAGGGGACATGGGCCAGGCACCACTCACAGGGCTGAGCTCTGACAGCCCGATGGGCCCACGGGCAACCAATGCCAGCTGGTTCCTTGTGGGAAGGGGCTGTGTCCTCCCCAGGAGAATGGGGAAATGCCACCCCAGAACCTGGGCATTTTGGGGGCCTGAACAGCTCCTGCAGATCGATTCTTTGGAACCTGTCTTGCTAGCATACCTGTCTGAAAATCTGATGAAGGCCATGGACTCCTGCCTCAGAAACATGTACCACATCCAACACTGTGCATGCAGCTTCAGGGGGTTGTAGAACCAGGTTAACAACCCCTTTCTCCGAATCTTCTGACCTGATCCCTTCACTTCCCAGGTGAAGTCACAAAGCTAAGGCAGTTTGTTTAAGGACACACAGCTGTTCTGGTCACGTGGAATCTCCCACTCCCCATCTGCTTCTGCAGAGACCTGTCCTTGGAACCCAGGAACGAAGCTGTGTGTTGATGGGGCTCTCCCCTCCTCCCATCCTCACTGCCCAACCTGGACCAAACTCCTGGACTCTATGCCACCCCTCTCCCTGTCCCCATGTCCACATGGAAAAGGACCCCCTCAAGGTGGAGGTGGAGGGAGGATTCCTGGGAGCAAATCATGCCCTATGCTCTTCTTGGGGAAACTGGATCTCAGGAAGCTACGTGTGCAAGAGTCCTGCACAGAAGCAAGAAAAGATCAAGAAGGGAGTGACTGGTGAACAAAAGTTCAGAAAAGAAAAGAAAAAAGTGATGGGATGGAAACAACAGAAAAGGTTGATAAGTTGGACTTCATAAAAATTTAAAACTTTGGCACTTTAAAGAATACCATCAAAGAGGGAAAGAAGACCACAGAATGAGAGATGTTTGCAAATCTGATATCTGAATAAAGGGTATCTATCTAGAATATATACAAAGAACTGTTACAACTCAATAATAAAGAGGCAGATAACCCAAATGGACAAAAGATATGAATGGACATCAAAGAAGACACAAATGGCCAATAAGTGCATGCAAAGATGCTCCCTATCACTGGCAGTAAGGGAAATGTCAACCAAAACCACTTCACACCTACTAGGATGGCTACAGTGAAAAAGACAATACCAAGCATTGCTGACGATGTGAAGTTGGAACCCTTCCACATTATTGGTGGGAATGTGAAACAGGGCAGCCTCTTTGGGAAACAGTCTGGCAGTCAGAGTTACCACATGACCCAGCAATTCCGCTCCTACATGTGTATCCAAGCGAAGCAACTACACATCCACACAGGAACTCATTGGTGAATGCTCACAGCAGCATCTTGCATAACAGCCAAAAAGTAGAAGCCACCCAAACATCCACCAACTGATAGATTCAACAGAATGTAGTAATTCATACAATGGATTGTTATTTGGCCATAATGAGGAATGAAGGGTTGATATGTGCTAAACATGGGTGAACCTTGAAAACATCCTGCTGAGTGACAGAATCCAGTTATGAAAGGTTACATATTGTATGATTTCATCTATACAGAATGTCCAGAACAGGCAAATCTATAGACAGAAAGCCGATTAGTGGTTGCTAAGGGCTGGGGAACAGGGAGTGGAGGAATGGGGAGTGACTTTAGTGATTCAAGGTTCCTTTTGTGGGTGATGAAAATGTTCTAAAGTTAGATTATGGTTATGATTACACAATTCTGTAAGATATACTAAAAGCCATTGCAGTGTACACTTTAAATGGGTGAACTTCTATGGTATGTAAATTATATCTCACTAGAGCTGGTAAAAGAGTGTGTGTGTTTTTATGACAGTGTCTGCGTGTGAACATGTGTGTGTGTGTGAGTGAACTTGTGTGTGAGTGTGAGTGTGTCCCCACATTCAGGCTGGGTGGGGCGGCAGAGAGTTGGTTCCCTCTGGTCCCCACAGACCTCCCTCCCGGCTTGTGGGTTTGAAAACCAAATTATAGGTTCAGAGGCCGCAAAGCAGCTTTCCCTGGGCCCTCCAAGACTTCCAGGGTTCGTTAGAAAGTGGGGGCTGGCTGGGAAGTGGGTCAGAACACCCTGCAGGTACAGAAGCTGTCTAGGGGGAGGAGAGGGAGAAGGTCTAGTGGCCTGAGGAAATCCACTGTGGCCCCAGCCTCCCTGCCACTCCCATCCCCCAGCCCCTCTTGTTTCTGATATCAACTGAGAGGTATTTACTGAATGTGGTCACTGTGCCAGGCACTAAGGTTACCACAGCTAATAAGAGGGCTGTCCCCAAATCCTTCAGTCGTCTTTCTGGGGCCTCAGCTGTGCCAGAGTCCACAGCAGTTCTCTGTGGCCTTCTTCCCCAGTGTTGTCAGGATGGGGAGAGGAGGGACAGAGCCCAGCCTCACCCCTGGCCCCGCCCACAGATTAATGGAAACCACCTGGCGTGTGAGCAGCACTCCACCCCCAGCCCCCCACTTGCCATCATTCCCATGAGCATCTGCTTCTAATGAGTGCCCCAGCACCCCTGCATACCAGCCCCCGGGCTCATTAATCTCATTAGGCAATGACAAATCATCCTGGGGCTGACCAGGCTCCCCTCCCCAGGCCCTTGCCTTCAGCCGCTCACAGGCCTCTGGGGGCCGTGTCCACACAGACCCACATACTCACATGCATGCAGAGTCTCGCTCCCTGGGCCGCTCCTGGGGGCTGTCTGACCTGTAGCTAGCTTGGTTACTGGCCTAGGTGCATCTCACTGTGACTATTACACCCTCAGAGGCCCCCAAAGTCTTCTAGGGGCCTGCTCCTCGGCGTATGCACTGGGTGAGGCATCTGGACAGAGAAGCAGGGACCCGGGGAATGAGTCACCTGCGGTACTTTGCGCACTTACATTTAAGTTGCACAATGGCCTGCCCAAGTCTAGGAAGCTCCGGGCAAATCTCAGATGGCCAGGGGTACATCTTACAGCGGCGGACTCTCCCGAGGGGACAGGAGCACCATTTACTGAAAGCCCTTGCTGTCCCAGCGCTCTGTGTAATGAACTCATCCATCCCCTTAACAACTGGTCATTGCCCCATTTTCCAGGTGAGTAACCTGAGGCAGGGAAAAGCCTCACCCAGAAGGTCAAGGAAAGAGGGAGGATTCAATCCCAGGCCTCATTTTACACCAGAGGGGATCTCAGCTCTGTCAACAGTTCCTCCCTGCCCCAGAAGCCTTTCCTCTGGGCAAGACACAGGCCTGGCCATGCTGAGGGATGGCAGGATTTGGTGAGGAAGGCTCAGGGATAGGATGTCACCTGTGCCTGGGCTCTCGGTACCTTCCCTGGGCTGGCCAGGAGCTGCCACTGTGGGGCCCTGCTTCAGGCTTGCTTGTCCATCCTACCAAGCTGAAAGAGGTGTGTCCCCCATCTCCACCCCACCCTGGCCTCTCTGGACCCTGAGTCCTCCCGTAAGATCACCTCTGATCATTCCCACTTGGCATCCACCTTGTACCCCCTCCTCTGCCCTCTTGGCCCACAGGAGCTTCATCCTTACTTTGCGAAACAGGCATCATGCAAATCTACCCGCTGCTGCTGGCCAGCAAGGTGACCCCTCGTCTGCACACAATCCATTCTCAAAGATCTGAAGAGGCCATGTGGGCACATTCTGGAACAGCCTGGACCCTCCATTTCAGTTAGTAGATCAGGTCCCAACCCTCCCACGGGACGTGCCGCTTGTAGACTGTGAGATGTTAAGTTGCTGTGGTCTCAGCTGCCCAAGCCTCGCGAGCCCAACAGGACAGAGAGATTAGTGTTTCCTGAGCACCAACTACGTGCCAGGCCACGGCGTCTTATTCATGATGAATAGGCCCTTAGTCTAGGGGTCATCTTGTCCCTGGCTCCTAACCCCGATGAGCATGAGAATCGCCTGCATGCTCTCTAGAAAATTCCCAGGCCCCCTCAGACCCCATGAATTAGAATCTCCAGGAGGGGGGGACCCAAGAATTACAGATAGGCCCTCTCCCCACTGCGTGATAGTGGTTGTAAAGGTTAGTTTTATGTCAACTTGGTCAGGCTATAGTGCTCAGTGATTTAGACAAACACCATGAGGGTATTTTGTAGATGTGGTTAACACCTACAACTGGTCTTACGTAAGTAAAGGAGATTACCCTGGATAATGTGGGTGGGCCTCATCGAATCAGTCGAAGGCCTTACGAGCAAACAGGTTTCTGGAGAAGAAATTTCACCTCAAGATTGCAGCATTAGCTCCTGCCTGACTTCCCAGCCTGCAGGCTACCCCTCACAATGATGTCAGCCAATTCTTTTTTTTTTAAAGTTCTCTTTATTTCCCCCTCAGAGATAGGGTCTTGCTCTGTCACTCAGGCTGAAGTACAGTGGTGCAATCATAGCTCACTGCAGCCTTGAACTCCTGGACTCAGGTGATCCTTCTGCCTCAGCCCTCTGAGTAGCTGGGACAACAGGTATACACCACCACATCCTGCTAACTTGTAGAGAGGGGATCTCACTATGTTGCCCAGGCTGGAAAAATTCTTTATATACACACAAATGTGATCAGGTGACCAGGTTGGAGATCCTGAGCTCTTCCAACCCTGTTCAGGTGCCACCCCGTCCTGCTGTGCACACAGGGTCCCTCCCCTGGATAGCCTGGCCCATCACTGGGCTCTCTGACCTTCTTCCCAAGCAGTGCTGTGGGTATCACGCACATATCTAAGGATCGTTGGATTTCAGATCCATCAGTACCTTCCCTCGCCCGGTCTACCCACCTCTTTTAACAATGAGAAAACTAAGGCCACAGCCCTGGCACCCACCCCCGCATCACTCTGACCTGTCTCTTGCCACCTCCCCACTCGCTGGCTCTGCCCACTCACACTGTCCTCCTCCTGTTTCTCAAACTCGCCAGGCATCCCCCGGACCCCAGGGCCTTGGCAACAACTGCTCTCTCTGTCCTTCCCAGACAGCTCCCAGGCCTCCTTCCTCAGCCCTTAGGTTTCAGGCTCAGCCATCTTATCAGCAAGGGCTTCTTGTCTTCACTACATAAAACAGCACCTCACCACCCTTGCTTTCTCTCCGCCTTACCCTGCCTTGTCTTCCTTTGCTGTACTTTTGTCTCCTGACACATGACATGTCTATTTGTTATCTTCCAGGTCCCATTAGTAGAGGTGAGGGCCAGGAGGGCAGGCACCTGTGCTCACTCTCAGTGCCTAGAACAGAGCCCGGCACGCAGAGGGGCTCAGTAACTACCTGCAGAATGAATGAATGGGTGACCACAACAGAGCAGGGCTGAGATTCAGGATGTGGAACCCACCCTAGAGCTCCTTCTCCTTCTCCAATCTCCTCCCAGATTACAGGGCTCAGCACTGAACCAGATGTGTCTCTCCTCAGTCTCTGATTATGCTCCCATTTTTCTGCTTGCCTATCCTGCTTTGAGTACACCCCCTGTGCAGCCTCCCAGGTCCTGATGCTGGGGAGAGAAGCCCGATTGAGGACATGTGCATGGGTGGGGAGAACAAGGCCATCTTTTTTTTGAGTTGGAATCTCACTCTGTTGCCCAGGCTGGAGTGCAGCGGCATGCTCACGGCCTCCCAGCGTCGATCTGCTGGGCTCCGGCGATCCTTCCGCCTCAGCCTTCCAAGTAGCCGGAACTACAGGTGCTGCTACCAAGCCCAGCTAATTTTTAAAAAAATTTATTGTGAGATGAGATCCTGCCAAGTTGCCCGGGCTTGTCTCGAACCTGTGGGCTCAGGCAATCCACTCGCCTCAGCCTTCCAAAGTGCTGGGAATTACAGGCTGAGCCACTGAGCCTGGCCAGGGCCATCTTTTTTATCTTCACCAGAGACACACTCTTACGAGACTGAAGACAGAAAATAAAGGAGAGAAGGTGTCAGTGAGGCCACCAGAGGCCTGAACCACACCCGCTCAGGAGAATGAAGAACCACTGTGGGAGGCTGCCAGGTCCTCATGGGGCAGGGCGGGGGCTGGAGAGGCCACTGTGGTTTGCCTTCCTCCCAAAGACCCCCCTGGAAGTAGTATCTGGTTTCCTGCGACTCAGCCCTCCATGACTGAACCTGGCTGAGTGGAGGACTCGGAGCTCAGCTGCTTTCCCCCTTTGCTGGCACCAAGGAGACTTGAACAGCAGCGTGGGCAGCCCTTTCTCCTGGTCAGGTCCGCTCTGTCTGTGAGCTGCAGAGCACATGGTCAGAGGGACCTGGTCATGTTGCTGCATGCAAATGCCACCATCACCGTCCGGGACCCCCTGTCATCCCAGCCTGCCCCAGCTCGGGAGACAGCCTGCTCTGCCTTCCTGCCCAAAGTGGTTTTGCCTCCTTCCTATCCCTGCCATCCAAGCCAGGTCATCCCGCCTTCCTCCTGGCCTCGGGGAGTTGGGGCTAGAGGCTTTCCCTTCCACTGTGAAATGGGTGTCACAGAAGGTCCTTCATGAGACTTGTCACGGTGAAAGATCTCAATACCATGTCACCAAGACACTGCATCTGTTACCCATGAACACTTCTGTGAACTTGACAGGAGTCCCAGCCTACTAAATTCTAAAATACATAGCATTGTTTGTGGCTTCCCCAGACTCTGGCCCTTTGAGTGCAGGTGTCACGCCTTATTCTTTTGTCTCTCCTGTTGCATGGACCCAATGTTTTGGGGCAAAATGGTGCAAGAGGGCCGATGCCCTCCCTGTCGGAGGACCGGGAACGCATAGGAGGATGGAAGCAGAGACAGGAGAGGGGGCTAGGGTAGGAGAGAAAGCAAGAGCCAGTCTCCAGTAGAGACATGAAGCCTAGGCCTCATCTGTAGAGGGGACCAGGGCCTAAAGCAGTGGTTCAGGCTGTGGTTCCTGGCGTGTGCCGATGGAACAGGGAATTCAGAGAGGGGGTGATTCGATCCCCTCACTTGGCAGCTTCAGTGACTTGCCCAAGTGGCTGAGTCAGGTCTCCCACCCAGGGCTGAACCAAGCTCTCCACAAACCTCTATGAACCCACTCCATTTTTTGTAGAGATCAGGGTCTCACTATGTTGCCCAGGTTGACCTCGAGCAATCCCCCTGCCTCAGCCTCCCAAGGCGCTGGAATTACAGGCATAAGCCCTCATGCCCATGCCTGACCCCACTCTTGTTGGGGCTGAGAGGCCAGGGCTTTGGCGTTCCCTCATTTCCCTAACAACTCTCCACATGCCACTAGTTAGTGCTCCTCACTAATCCTTTTCCCCAAGCCAGCCCCAACCAGACCTCAGGAGTCCCCAGTTCTGGGAAGAGGTTCTTGTAGGCTAGCAGGGCCCTGGCAGTGCTGAGTCCAAGGCCAGCTGGCCCGGGCCGCAGGGCAGCCTGCAGGACGCTGGGGCTGCTCTAAACCAGGGCGGGGGCAGGGGTGGGGTGGGCTGGGGGAGGCCTTCCCCATCCTCAGCCCCCTTGGGGCTTTGTTTGTTGATTTGTTTTTAGGGAAGGAGCAAAGAGGCCTCAGCCACATTAAGCCGCCCTCAGCCCTTTTATGCTGGGCCCCCAGCTGGGAGGGGGAGGCCGGCTAAGGACTCAGCCCTCACAGCTAATTGCTCATTAAAAAGCGTTAATGAGCTTCCCTCAGCCCCATCCCTGCCCAGACCAGCCGGGCTTCTCTCTCTGAGGCTGGGGAGGAGCTGGGCTCTCTCTTCCAGACCAGCCCCTTTGGCCTCTTCCCGTGGTCAAGTCCTGGGTAGGATCCCAGTGGGTCTAGCTCTGACCTTGTTCAGCCAGCAGGTTCTGGGGTCGCTGAGCAACCAGTGTCCCTCCTCCTGCTTGGAGTGACCTCCTGCCATCAGCAACCCCCACCCCACCTCACCCCACAAGCCCCGGCACTTACAGCTTCTCCAGCAGGGACAGTCCCAGGAAAGATCCGTTGCGAAGCGCAGAGATCTTGTTGTTACTTAAGAGCCTGAGGGACAGGAGAAGGTGCCATTAGCGTGTAGCCCTGTTGCATTCCGCATAAATGGCAACCCCTGGAGTTTTGCAAGGGAGCAGCCCACCCTCCACTCCAGGAGCACGTGGGGAGAAGCCGGTGCATAGTCCAGGCTCAGTCAGCTGGCTGAGCCCAGAGTCAGACCTTCCACCTGCCCTAAACCTCTGCAGACCAGATCTGCCATGGGGCTCCATGTGCAGATGAGCTGGGTGAGGGTGGTGATGTGATGTCTGCTTTCCACTCTGGGACCACAGGACTGACCCCCAGAGCCCCTTTCATGTCCTTACTCAACCCCAAGGCCCAAATCCTGAAGACAGCGGTGGGAAGACTGGCCTGAATGGGATCAGGGATGCAGGTCCAGAGAGAACCAGAGGTCCAGCTGGTGTGGAGGCAGGTGGGAGTGGCTTCTTCTTGGGGTCTCCAACATTCTCACCTATGAACTGAGGACCTCACTAAAAGGTGACCACTCTCAGCCCTCACAGGCCCCAACTCAGAGGGCCTGAGTGCCCAGTGGCTGCATCCTTGTCTCTCAAGCCTGTCTGCAGCCTTGGCAAAAAACTGACAGCTCCCTGGTCTAGGGGAAGCCCAGGCCTCAGTCTCAGCCTTTGCCCCCTCAGAGTTCTGTTTATTTATTCGTTTGTATTTAGCGGGGAGGAAAGAGGCCCCAACAGACTGAGAGACTGAGCGTCTCATCTCCGCCCACCCACTCAGCCTTTCTCTGCCAAGCTCCCTGCTGGGAGGAGGAGTTCCAGATCAGCCAAAGGGCTCATCCCCCAGTTAATTGCTTATTAGAAAGCTTTAATGAGCCTCTCAGCCCAAGCTCTTGCCTGCCCTGGGTGGAGGCAAAGGATTTCCCATCTTTTTGCTGCTCTTTCTGATAAAGAAGTGACCTGGGAAGGCCAGAGGTGGAGGCCTCAGGCCTCCTCTTGAGTGGGCAGCCTCCAGGCTGGGCGGGAAGGAGATGAAAGGGGGCAGGGACAAGGCCCAAGAGGAGCTGGCCAAGAGATGTGCCCAAAGCTTCCTGGAAGTGGGTGGGTGAATATGCCAGGACAGGCAGTTCAGGAATCCCAGGTGTCTAGTCTTGGATGGTCAAGAGGCTTGTGGAAAACAGTGCCAGGATGGAAGCAGGAGTGAAAGGGGGGTTTTCTGGGTCAACAGGAAGTGGTGGAGACCTCATCTCCTTCCTCCTGTCTCCCCCCTCCAGATGTTCCAGTCCCTGCCTAATGGTCCCAGTAGGGTGTGAAGGGTGGCGGGGGGATGGCTGGGTCTCCCAAATGCCCCCTCCCCCCCACGGGTGCACTATCTTGATAATTCAAAATGTACATCACAGTGGTCATTTTATGAAATAGTAGAGTTTTTATGAACTCCTTTATTCTCACGGATAAGGATACTTTTATTTGCACATAGGATGGTGGCAGTGGTAAAACATAATCTTGTTAGTTCTTAGAGTCTCTAAAGGTCAGGGCCTGGTGGGGCTGAGGTTTGCCCTCCGTGGTGACACTCTTGGTGGTGTGAATGACTCTTAGACTAAAGCCCACCTCACCTCACCCCCAATTCATGCCCTTCATACATCCCAGAGTTTGCATTCAATGTCAAGAAGGTGAGAGGATCCCTCCTATCCTTGAGGATGGCAGGGAAGGGTCCTGAATGTCAGGTGGAGAAAGGGCATTCCCTCCAGCCTCCTCAACCCAAGGGCTTCTCCAGGGACTGTCCTCCTGGGTGGAGGGTGAGGAAAGAGGACAGGGAAGTTACCGGGGTAGGGGGCACTGAGGAGGAGGGGGTTACGGAAGGACAGAGGAACGGAGCTCCCAGGTTTTCACAGCCTCTACCACAAAGAAGAAAGCCCTAGAACATGATTTCTCAAACTTCAGTAGTATATAGACCTGTTGTATGGCAAAGGAAACAGTGTCTGATTTCCTGGGAGTATGCCTGAGGATTCCCACTTAGAAACACTGGCTTTAAAAATATTACACCATGAAGATGCTTTCTAATCAACAATTATCTGCAAAAGATTTTGTTGTTGAATCAGAGTCTTACTCGCTCAGGTTGGAGTGCTGTGGCACGCTCACGACCACCACAGCCTCGACCTACTGGGCTCAGGCGATCAACTTTAGCCTTCTAAGTAGCTGGAACTACAGACACACGCCATGTCTGGCTGGCTAATTTTTTGATTTATTATAGAGACAGGTCTCACCAAGTTGCCCAGGCTGGTATCGAATCCCTGGGCTCAGGCAATCCTCTTGCCTCAGCCTCCCAAAGTGCTGGGATTACAGGCTTGAGCCACTGCACCCAGCCTACAAAAGATTTTTAATAAAAGATTTTTTAAATTTTACTTTTTTTGAGACAGGATCTTGCTCTGGGGTCCAGGCTGAAGTGCAGTGGAGCGATCACAGCTCACTGCAGCCTCAAACTCCTGTGCTCAAGAGATCCTTCTGCCTCAGACTCTCAAAGTGCTGGGATTGAAAACAGAATATTGCCGGGCTCGGTGGCTCAGCCTGTAATCCTGCGCCTTGGGAGGCTGAGGTGAGTGGATTGCCTGAGCCCGCGGGTTCGAGACCCGCCTGGGCAACTTGGCGAGACCTCATCTCTACAATAAATCAAAAATTAGCTGGGCGT
>CAUYQG010233437.1:0-27055 GCA_963574415.1 Tarsius wallacei | reverse complement strand
GATAAGCAGGATGAGACTGTGAGCCTCTTCAGGGCAGGGGCTACGTCTTACCATTCTCTGCCTACTCTGAAAGCTCAGCAGAAGCTTTGCCCGGCAGGTGTTCAGTGCCTATGACATGAAGTGAGAAGCGCACAGAGTGCTTGTCAGGGGCAGATGTTGTTGGTGCTCCGGGGATGCTCAGGAATTTGGGGTCCTATTCCACGTGCCCACCTCGGAAATCACATAACCTTGAGCTCCCCAGTTTCTTCATGTATAAGATCATGGAGCTTGAATGTGAACGTTCTTTGACTCTAGAATATTAATGAGTTGAATCCTTCCCTATCCACTTTCTCTTGTTAACCAAGATGTCTCTTAAAGACACACTGTCACAAAAGCCAATTGTCTCCATATTTTAAAAGATACAGTTTAAAAGCAAAGAAAAATCTCGGCATTTCATGCTAAGGAGGTTTCAGACAGCCTCATATCTCTAGCAACTTCCATGCGGTTTGTTGGAAGAGCTTTCTCAAATCTTCTGGTAATTGTCTATACTTTATCATAGCCCCCCAAGGGATGGGAGAGAAGAAATGACCCAGGAGTTGATAGAAAAGCCACACAAAGACTGCCTGGCAGCATTCACTTATTAAGTAAAGCAGACAGAGCGAGAGATGGCTGAATCACATACCTGCCTCTCCCTCGCCACTGTGCTGACACACAATAGGCCTTTGGAAGCAGCCAGCTTGTCAGCATCATTCCCTTGCACAGTGGGTGAGCTAAGGCAAAGATGATTTTCCAGGCTGTTTGGCTATCAACAGACACCAAATTGCTTAGCTGAGCAGACATGATTTCCTTCAACTTGTTGCAAAATTCTTAAACAAACCCTGAAAATGGAAATGTGCTCTCATTTTCCTTCATAGCTAAAGGATGGTGAATTCTTTACTTAGGAATCAACAAGTTATGGGGTACACACATAATCACACACTCTCACATAAAACAGGACTAGACTTTAAAACAAGTAAAAGTACATCATTAAAAAGATAGGATACAGTTTCTTCACACTTCTCTCCTGCCCAGTGGAATACTGGGAAATATTTAGCAAATGGCTTTTGGTGGTGGGGGAGCCCCGATTTGCAGCGCTAGTCCATTTCTGTGGTGTGAATACTCCCACCATGAAGTTTCAAGCTACCAGCATGATGCTACTAAATGCAGGTTTGGGAAGAGATGCATACAGTCGGCTCTGACGAGCGAGGTAAGCAGCTCTGGTATACCATTGTCCTACTTGGCATTCAAGCCCTGGGCCTAGGCTCTGAAACAAGAGTAGGTTACCAAGAGCCTGCTTCTCCCAGCCTGGTGTTAGCAGCAGGTGAATGAGTAGATGCAAATTAGACTAATGCACCTGGGCTCTTCAAAGGCCAGCCTTTGAACACTGAGATCTCACTGTAATCTTCCATGTGTCATTGCTCCTGGGATTCTGCCCCCATGTTCTTCACTCGCCAGAAACCCAGCAAATGTTTTCTGTCCCGAGACCCACTGCGGAGCTACATGCCATTAACTCAAGATGAAATCCGTCTCCCTTGTTTTTCCACTGAGCAGGCTTGCTTTGGTTACCATGCATCGACCAGAAACGAGGCTGTTTGTCAGAAACTTGCAAAAAAGCAGAGCATTCAACAGTTTGCTAACTGGCCTCGTGGATGAAGGAGCTTCATCAGAGTCCCGTGGATACAAGGCAAGGCCGGCCTGGACGAACTGTCAAATTCTTGGTGGTTAGCATGTGCCACTACTTTTCATCAACCTGCTAATGAAAGACACATCGGAGCTCCACCTCGTTTCTAAGGGGAGGAAGCTAGGAATCTGTGTTGGGAGATGGACCCCGCAATCTTATTTAAGTCAACATATTGATGCACTAGGTATGTAGTGCACTATGGGAGTGTCCCCATCCTAAGTTATTTTATTCCTTTTCTAGGTCTTTCTCTTCACCTGAAAACTGGATGGTGGTCAAATGGGGTTTTACCTAATATCTTTTAAAATATAACAATTCAACCAAAGGTGGATGAGACAACTTTGATGGGCTCTAGAACACCTAGCATCCTTTCTGACCTTGTTCTGACTCTTCACCAATGACCAAAGCAGATTCTTTTTTGTTGTTGTTGTTTTGTTTGTTGTTTTTTTTCTTTTTTTTTTTTTTTGAGTTGGAGTCTCACTCTGTCACCCAGACTGGAGCGCAGTGGCCGCTCCCGGCCACCGCAGCCTCGACCTGCTGGGCTCTGACGATCCTTCCGCCTCAGCCTTCCAAGTAGCTGGAACTACAGGCGCGTGCCACTACGCCCAGCTAATTTTTTGATTTATTGTAGAGATGAGGTCTTGCCAAGTTGCCCGGGCGGGTCTCGAACCTGCGGGTTCAGGCAATCCACTCACCTCAACCTCCCAAAGCGCGGGATTACAGGCTGAGCCACTGAGCCCGGCTGCAGATTCTAAGTTAGAGTAACACAAGCAATATTTCATGCCCTTCCGCGTGTTAAAGTTTCATCAAGGATACAACCCTTAGAAGAGGCTGACGGATCAACTTTTTTCAAGATGCTAGGAAATAAATGGTGTATTTTTTTTATGGTACAATGGAAACATTTGGAAAGCATTTCTTGTATCTGCCTTTTTTTCCCCCGATTCCCTGACTCTCCTCTGCTCTCAGGTTCACTTTGGTCCCTCCTCCTTTATTTTTCTCTTCGAAGACAGAGGCACACAGACGATGGGGTGAAGAAGAAAGAAGGCAAGTTGTAATGTAAGGGCTGTATCTGCATTTTTTCATCTGTATGGTCTATCTCGTTCCTTTCTTGGATGTTCAATCCCACACAGTCTTTAAGGAAGTTCTTTTTAGAGCTCAACTATCCGTTTATTTAGTTACTTTTCTAAAATAGCATTCCTCCCACCCACTCCCGTCTAGTGAATTCCTCTTTCCCTGCTGCTGTAGGCACTCCTTTTGAGGGAGCGAAGAGAGTCCTTGGGAGAATATGAAGGTAACAGGCAAGAGAGGCAGAGATGAAAGACAGAAAGCAGAAACGAAGTGCTGGGCATGACAGTTCCACCTCAGCTGCCCTCGGGCTCCTTTCAAATCTGAGCCTGCCCACCATGGCTTGTCATTTCCCCTCACACACGTCAGTCTCATCTACCCACTGATGCCAGCTCCCTTCATCTCCTAGCAAAGCATCTCATCTGCCCTCCACCCGCCTCCCTTAAGAGGGTGATTGGCTACAAACTCTAAGAAAGACATGATGCTCCCTTTCCCCAGTGACTTTTAACGGTGGCGTTCTAAGGACACCATAGCTTGTCTTATTTCCTGGTGTGATTCCAGGCCATGTAAGACAGGAGGGCAGCAGTACTTTAGTGTGGTGGGGAAGACAGAGGCTAGAAGAGCTGATGTCCTTCAAGCCACCCGTGTGGGAAGCAGCTTACACCACGGCCTCCTCCGCACAGGAGCGTGATCCATATCACTGCTGCAAACATTTCAATCAGAGATATGTTATGCAATCTGTGAACTGAGGCAGCCAGAAAAACACACCCCAGGATACGCTTGAGATAACATTTTGTGATCTTGCCGATGACCGCACCACACTGTCGGGTAAGGAAGTCTATTGAGAAGTTTGGAGAAGATGGAGCAGGACTATAAATTCTGCCTTCCAAGACCAAGTTTATCATTCTTGATAAACCCAGGTAGTGTATCATTTTCATGCCCTTCTGCATGTTAAATTTTCATCGAGGATACAACCCTTAGAAGAGGCCGATGGACCAGCTTTTTTCAAGATGCTAGGAAAAAAATGGTGTATTTTTTTACAGTACAATAGAAACATTTGGAAAACATTTCTTGTATCTGCCTTTAGGAATTTGTTAAACTAAATTTGGCCCCATCCCAATGACCACAGAGGAAAAAAACACATAAATTAAACATACAAAAGCAAACAATGGGGGGACTTACAGATGTCTCATATCTTAGGCTGTAACTAAGAAAGAAAATTAGTCTTTGCAAAAACCCATAACACCTCCTTTGAAAACCATGGAGTGTTTTGTGTTTATCCTTCCCAGGCTAGTGAGTGTTCTCTGAGGTGGGGATGTAACCTCAGAATAGACCAGATGGTTTTTCAAAATGTCTGAAAATTGGAGGTGGTCAAATGGGACTTTACCTAATATCTTTTAAAATATAACAATTCAATCAAGGGTGGATGAGACAACTTAGACGGGCTCTAGAACACCTAGCAGCCTTTCTGACCTTGGAGTTACTCCCTTGTGCTGACTCTTCACCACGACCAACACAGACTCTAAGTTAGAGTAGCATAAGCAATATTGACCACATGCCCTTGCTTTTAAAAGGCTACAGAGCACATTCCCTAACCCCAATAGCCTCCGAAGGGTCATGCTTGCCTTTGTTCCATGCTCCCCAAGATCAGTCCCATTCCTGGCACATACCTGGAAATTCACACAGTCGAAGGGACTTGAATGAACCCATTCGAATCTCTGGATTCCCAGCTTTGTGTTCCTTCCTTTAGAGCCTCTGACAATTAGACCCTGTTGTTCTAAGACATGTTGTGTTTTATCAAAAACACCAGCATCTGGTGGTTGTTTGACCAGCTACCCACGTTCTTTTTGGGGGCGTTATTTATTGATACACAATAGATGTCCATATTTTGGGAGTACATGTGATAATCTGATACATTCATCTAATCAAATCAGAGTAATTGCCACCCACATATTTATCTCGTGTTTATTGACTCGTCATTTCCTCTTCTACCCACTCGTCAACTTCTATATGGCCTCCAATTTTCTTAAATGGTATTCCCATTTTCAATATTATTGCCTTTTTATTCTTTCCCTCTCTTTTATATTTTTATATATGCATAATTATATAGACGCATAAATGTGTTGGGATTATAAATATAGGGACACAAGTATGTGTTCAGCTATGTGGGGAGGATGATTGATGTTTTTCCACAATGGTGAATGGTATAAAAGACATGAAAACCAAGATGTCTTATTATCTCTCCATATGAAGACGAAGAGCAGAGCTCAAGGATTCATCCTTTTCTGTGTCATAACAGCCTCACTAGAACACCTCGGGGACATACAGGCTAAGCCTCTAGAAGCCTGGGCCTGGGCTAGATCTAAAACCAAATGCACACATGTGGTATACCTCTTATTGAGAAATGCTGATGTACAAAGCAAAATTAAAAGGGTTTTCTACAAAGTGAATAAACAGTGAATAAATCAATGACACACTTGCGACCAGTAGGGTGAAGTTTCCCAACTAGAATTGATGTATACAATTCAAGTGCTTTCCGAATTGTTATGAAATGCACTGCTCACATTCTCCTCCATGCCACCTTCATTCAAACAGCGCCCACAGCTGCCATCTCTTGGGCCAAGGGTTATTGTGGTGCCGTCATTCACAAATCAGAGCAACTAGTCAACTCTATTAAGCTTCCATCAACTTCTCGTGTTGCATTTGAGACCTCAGTCAACCTTTTGACAACAACTGTAAAATGTCTCCAGATGGTTAACACAGCACATCAAAGTTAGTATTCAAAGGCTTCCATCAATCTAAGAAATGCGAATCTCCCATAATGGAATGACGCCACCCAGAAGCCTCAGTTGCCAAGGCACCTCTGGAGACTTTTATTCTGTAGGGGCTGCAAGGAGGAAGCCTTTTGGCACCCAAGTGATGTGGGAATGCCACACACACAACCTTCTCCAGCAGATACAAAGGTTCTACTCCCTGAGAAGGGAGACACAGTTGTTGGTGGGTCCAGAGGGAGAGTACACATGACTATAATACTCAATATCTTCCCACCTTGGGTGGAATCCTCACAGGGAGGCTCCTAGATGGGATCCCTCCTACCCTAATCCACCTTCCACATTGCTTTCTTCTTGTCGTCACCTCTTGCTATTTCTTTACCTTAGTGAAAATACTAATGGGCCTGATTTCTCTATGGCGCTTACACGTGAAAAAAATACTAAGCATACCGTATGTAAAATTTTGGCATCCTCAAAATTGTCACTAGGGTTAAAACCTGGACTAGCCAAAAGTGCTTGGAGGAGCCAGGTGGGGACATTCCATGCCTCTGGCTCAGAAAGAGTTGAGGGATTAAGGGAATGATTAGCTTGTGTGCCTTTGAGACCCTCATTGCAGGAGTCATAGCCCTACCTGTTGACATTTACAGGGAAAAATCACTGTTGCAGAAGATTTTTTCCTTTCTTTCTTTCTTTTTTTTACTAAAAACTCATAAATTCATTGTACCATATGCAAAGAAACTTCCTCTACAACCTGTGCTTTTTTTTTTTTGAATTGGAGTCTCACTCCGTTGCCCAGGCTGTAGTACAATGGCACACTCACAGCCACCACAGCCTACACCTGCTGGGCTCAGGCAATCCTTCCATCTCAGCCTTCCAAGTAGCTGAAACTACAAGCGTGCACCACCATGCCCAGCTAACTTTTTGGTTTATTGTAGAGACAAGGTCTCACCAAGTTGCCCAGGCTGGTCTCGAACACCTGGGCTCAGGCAACCCTCTCATCTCAGCCTCCCAAAGTGCTGGAATTACGGGCTTGAGCCACTGTACATGGCCCAACCTGTGCTTTTTTGCACCAACGTTGCTAAACAAAATTGAGGTTTCTAGAAATGCCAGTGTTTTATGGGGAAATGGAGTCTTATTTCTGAAAGAGAAATCTCAGGGTGAAAGCTCCAGCAATCAGTCAGAAGGTCCTGAGGGCTTTGAGTCTGCAGGACCACTGTAGGAAAACAAAATCCCCTTTTAGGGTCTCTTCAGTGGCCCTGGCTCTTTTAAAAAGAATAGACTTGCCATGAAATTTTCAGGGAGTGGGGGATATATATTTAGGATTTTCCATTTCTAATCTCCTAGATGAAGGCAGGCTGTAATAACAATTCTATTAACTAGTTAAATGCATCTTTCTGCTGCACAGGGCACATAGCATTTATACTAAACACACAATGACAAAGGTAATATGCCAAGGAGATTGCTTTTTGTTGGTTTGTTTTTTAACATCAAGTACATTCAATGAGGGTAAGGGATGACTTGGAAAAAGTGGTCTGTGGCATTGCGCTAGCCAGAAGAAACAAAAATTCAAGTCCACTATCTCATCTCATAAATCACAGTAACCCACGGCCCAAGGCCAGCCTGCAGGGCCAACACCCCCTCCAAGGGCTGGTTTTTTTCCATCCCCCCCCCATCCTATTATGCCCTATTTTGCAGAGTTATGGCTCTAAGGGTGAAACCCAAGAACACAAGCCTTGTACTAGATAGGAAAGAACCTGGATAGAGATTTTTTTGTGTCACCCCCAGCTCTCATGGTCTTTCCAACGTATCCTGGTGCCTCTAGAATGTGTATGTGTCAAGTAACATGCTAATATGGGTCATATATTTTCCACTCCCAAAACTAAGTACCCACAAGCTTAAAAAATGCCTCTGGACAAACTGCCGCAGCAGAGGCCACGCATGTAGCCCCTTCCCCGCGGGATTCCCATTCTGGCCCACCATGCGGGCAATTTGCACGACCCGCAGTGCCCCTTTTTACTGTACCATTAGGGCTGAGGTCCAGGGAAGCAATTCAAATTAGACCCCAGGTTTATGGAGAGATTCTTAACATATCTATAAATATTCAAATCAGGGCTGGATCTTGGCAGAATTTTTCTAATTAAAATTTCATTCAAATTAAATCAGCCACATTTTGACAGACATGGGAGACAAAAAGCTTTGTGGTTTAGTGAGTTTTTCTTTTTTCTCCAACTAATCAAAAACATGGCTAATGTAATAAGAGCAGAGAAGGGACCCTGTCTGCACCCCCCTGCCAGTTGTACATGCGTAATGGAGAGAGGGGGCAACCAGAAGCCATTGTTTTCCTGAGTCAACATCACTTTAAAATTGCCCATTACTTAAAAGTCTAAAACTCAATAGACCCTATATGGAGGCTGGAGCTGCCAGGAGCAGTATTTTTGAAAAGTAAAACTTGACAACATCATGGGAAAACTATTCGACATCATTTGCATCTCAGTTCGATCCCAGATTAAGCCTTCAAAACACAGCTGCTAGGCTCAAATTTGCAAATACAGATACAAATTTCCTTTTTATAACAGTCAGACTTGTAAAAGGCAAACAAAATAGACAATGCAGCACTTAGAACATTTCCAGCTAAAAAGGAAAAAAAACAAAAAAACAACCCATTCTAAGATCTAACGCAAAATACCTACTTTTCATGGTAAAACAGCTTTATTCATTTCCACTTCCTTTACCGAACACAATTTAAACTCCACATAATTTTTGCTATCAACCCCTCTCCCACAGACTGTAACAGCTAAAATGCCAGTCTGTCTCCAACATAATTAAACGAAATGTGCAATCTTCTAAAATCTGTGAATAAACAATATAAGGCAAAATAAAAGACCCAGACAAAAGAACATACCAAGATCAATCCTCAAGCTATAATATCCTGACATTCAGCCAAGGAGTACTTACAGAATCCATTGCGGCACAGAAAATAATAATTCCAGAACACAATGAGGATGAGGCTTGTAGGGGGGAGCACTGCTGGGAGTGCAGGTGAGAACACTTATTTGGAATGTAACAGGGATGAGCTTCGTGCAGCGCATGAGACAAGGTGGCTTCAACTGCAGCTCCTAGACTATGACATATGTATGTGAACACAGCTTGGAAGAAGTACCAGCAGCCCAGCCTGCTAAGGCCCTAATGGGCCAACGGCCCTAATGGGAATAAGAGATGGGACTACCGTGTTAGTTTGCCAGGGCTGCTGAAACAAAATGCTGTAAAATGAATGATGTAAAGAGAAGCTACTTTCCTCAGAACTCTTGAGGTTAGAAGTCCAAGGTCAAGCTGTCCACATGGCCCTGCTTCCTCTGAAGGCACCATGGATAGATCTGGTTTTTCCTTGGCTTGTGGTAGCATAACTCTAATCTTCACAAAGTGTTCTCCCATGTATGTGTCTGTCTCCAAATTTCCCCTTTTTATAAGGACACCAGCCATGCTGGATTTAGGGTCCACCCTATTCCCAGTCTAGCCTACTGTGTGGGTAATTTGCATCTCATCTTAATTAATTACAGTATGATCTCATCCTAACTAATTACTTCTGCAATGACCTCATTACCAAATAAAATCACCTTCTGAGGTTCTAAGGATTAGGACTTCAACATAGGAATTTGGGGAGGACACAATTCAACCTATCACATGGAGGAACAAGATGAATTACCCAGTAGGACTGTGAGTGGTCAGTAAATCCAATCCATTATTAGCTTTGGGAGGGCAATAAGTTATCCCTTTTAATGATCCATTTCAAGCCATATGCCTCCCCAAACTACCCTTTGGGAAACACTATGGGGGAATGAACCAGAGAGACCTGGGTTCAAATTCTGGCTCTGCCACTTAAGAGCTGTGTGTTTTGGGACAACTTGTTTAAGCTCTCTGAACATTTGTTTCCTCCTCTGTAAAAGGAAGATAATAATGTCTAATTGACAAGTTTGTAGCGGGGATTATAAGAGATAACATGAATAAAGCTCCTGCCACTGCCTATGGCACATGGTGACAACAAGCACTCATTATTCACCTTCCCTGTCCCTCCCTTGCTCCCTCTTGAGTCTGGCACTTCCCACAGAAAGCAAGGTATCTGAAAATCAAGTCACTGTATTTTACTTTTAATTATATTATTGCAGATTTTCTTAACGCAAACACAATGCAACACCAGCATCGCCTCAGATTACCTGGCCCTTAGTTACAGCATAAATAATTATCTTAATGCAATTAGCTTTTAGCAATGTTGGAAGACAAGCTTAATGAATTTTCCCCTACCCAAGAGAGTTCTGATTCATGCCTTCCAATGTCTATTCCGGGTAGAATGAAAGGAAAACACCTTCTTTATGCCTTTCGTTTTCTTAGTTCCTCTGTTTTATAAACAATCAGGTCAGAGAGACATAAGATTAAAACCCAAAGAAGCAGCCCAAAGATGAAAACGTAAGACAAGGAAAGATAAATGACAACAACAAAAACTGCCCCATTCTTCCCTCACTGTCATCCTTCCCCTCTCCAAGACCAATCCCTCATCGTGATGCTTCATATTATTTGGACCCTCGACTATTTTTTCAAATAGTGACAGCATAAGCCTGCATTTTTGTATCTTCTTGCATCTGGCCGGTGCATTTTTCTATTTTTCCCTTGCTTTTTTTATCCACTGCTAGAATACTCATCAACCTGCACTGCACACTTCTGTTTCAGAAAACCAGAGAGGAGGGGTATGACCAAAGGGCAATGGTTCTACTCTAATAAGAGTAGGTAGAATTTTAATGGTGGGGAGAAATTGACAAAGATAAAATCAAGGTCGGGCTTGGTGGCTCAGCCTGTCATCCCAGCACTTTGGGAGGCCGAGGTGAGTAGATTGCCTGAGCCTGCAGGTTCAAGATCAGCCCGGGGAACTTGGTGAGACCTCATCTCCACAATAAACCAAAAATTAGCCGGGTGTGGTAGTGTGCACCTGTAGTTCCGGCTACTTAGAAGGCTGTGGCAGAAGGATCAACGGAGCCCAGCAGGTCAATACTGGGGTGGCCATGAGCATGCTACTGTACTCTATCCTGGGTGATGGAGTGAGACTCTACCTCAAAATAAAATAAAATAAAATAAGATAAGATAAGATAAAATAAAATAAAATCATGAGCAAACTGCCATAAGCCTCACTGAGAAAAGGTCAGGGGCTGGGTTCTGTGGGCCTGGTGTGAGGTCTGGTCCCCTCTCACCCCATTAGCCATGGAACACTGGTCATGTCTTTGTTACCTTAGCTTCCTCTTCCATGGACAATGCTAGTGACCTGCCCTTGTTAGTTTCAGGCTGCTGTGAGTTCCCAAGAAGCTGGCAATGCCCAAATGCTTTGAAAAACACCACAGAAATATAAATACAATTTGCAAGAAATAATAGCTTTGGCCTAAAAAGAAGTGAGGGAATTGAGACACATGAAAATGAAGACACTCAGAAATCATTGAAAGGTTCTAGACATGTTATTTCTTGCCTCTTGGGAAATAACAATCAATCAAACCAACTAACTCATGGAACAAGGTTACACAAACTGTCTCCCTTCCTACTCTGAAACAGCGATGTAAAATGACCAGAACCAACGTCTTCATAGAACCTAAGCAAAAATCAGGGAACTCGTGACAAGTGAAAATATTCATTATCTGTTCCCTATGTGAGGTTAAACTCAAACAATACATTTTCTGAGGAGCTGCCGTGGGAACAGGAGCAGGCACATCCCAATTCATGTTCTAGTTTTTTCCAAGCAAATAGCTTTTCTCTCTGCATTATTAATGTGGAGTCAACCTGCACTACTGATTTTACACGGAGGAGAGTTCAACCCTAATTGTTCTACCAATAAAGGTAAGTTGAAATGATCTCCCAGCATCACAACATGGATAAACAGGTCCATGTAGCTGCCCATTAAACCACATAAACAATTGTCTCCAGTTTCTGTTTTTGGTATATGGTTGGTATCAACTAAGTCAATCTCGTCCTGGTTTTCTCAAGCTGGCTGTTATTTTTGCAACGCAATCTGGGGATGGACAAAAGACAAAGGAGAGAGAGAGAGAGAGAGCCTTCTCTCCTCTTTAATAGCACACAAGCACATTTCCATTCTGTCTCCAAGTTCATGCAATAAAGCCCTCTTTAGCATGCTGCAATAACTCCATTAGAAAGCTTATGCTTAATCACACAGCGTTTTCCTGTGAAACTGGTTGCCTGGCCTCCCTCCATCTGGACCCCCAGCTCTGCCACCTCACACAAGCTAAACATTTCCCATTGATTAAAAAATGCTGTTAGTGCAACTTTACTATCATCCATGGTTAAATATAATTAACTCAGCGCTTCAACAAAAGAACTGGATCAAATTGCTCTGCAATTTTTGGTAAGAAACAGAAGTTCTTCCCACTGTGTACAGACTAAACCAGGAGCAGCAGGACAGATCTGAGAAGTTAATAACACATCTCAAACAGAAGTGGAAGAACGTACATTAATTACTAGGTAATGGATACCAACACTGCAACTAACTACAATTACATGTGCGTAAGTGACGCAGGGTGTAAACCAGTCTTGGAGGACGCATGCTGTCCCTTCTTTTTTCATAAAAAAGAAGGCATATTATGTGGGAGTGCGTTGAACCTCAGAACTGAGCTAGTCATGATGGCCGCAAGCTAGTGGGTAGCCTGCCAGAACTAGACAGCGATTGTCCAGCATCTGCCTAGGAATAACAGTTGTGAGCTGGAATTTCAAACCTGTGTTTACAAAAGAAATACAAGTGAACTGGGCAAAAGAACAAGACACCAAATACAAATAGAACCAAAACCACAAGATTGTAGTTCTCAGAATACAGACTGATGATGCATTGTGTATACAGCACCTTTCCACAAGGCAACATCTAAAAAAAAAAAATGCTTCCAATGGATTTGAATTAACTTGATTACCCAGTCTTACCCATAGAAAGCCTTACTTGTCCAATTCAATTCTAAACACAATTTGGAATTCAATTCCATTTCTTTTTAGATATGGAAAAATACGCACAGTGAATTTCTGGCTTCAGAGTCCTAATACATATAAACAGTTTGCAAAGAAGTTACGTAGCAGGTGTCTATGGATGTGGTTCGATTTTTCAAAGAGAAAGGAAAAAAACAAAACAAAAAAACAAGCTGTTGGATAAAAACAACACACACACAAAGACACACTCCGATCTATCGTGCTATATGATAAAGCCACACCAAACTGGTCACATTGAATCTATTCTAGAGCGTCCACCTGCAAACCTGCCAAAGTGCCAGGAATTCAGTCCCACTCACATCCGGAGCTGGTGTTGCGTGAACCACACGATGGGAACGTGCAAAACATTGATTCCAGGCTGAAGATCGACCCATCCCTCCCCACAGGGAGCTCCCTGCAGACTTCTGCAGGTCACTAACTCAACTCCATCAAGCCCACGCGCAAAGTTTGAAGTTGAAGCTTTTGGGTAACTGCTGAATGCTGATAAAGACTTGGTGGAAATTTTTTTTTTTAAATTAAAAAGTGTTTTTGCCATTGTGAAACAGTGAGCAGCTGCCCCCATGGTAAAATGGCACCTACCTTCCTAGGGAGGCCTGTGGAGAAGTGGCCTGAGACACTGTGTGCGACCCACATTGGTACCATACCAAGGGACTTCAGGGTAGCAGACCCTAGAAGGTGGTTCCCCTCACGGTGCCCCCGACTGTGGGATGCTATCAATTCTGTTCAGAAATATTTTAGGAATTGACCTTTTTTTCAAGAATGGAAGTGATGAAGCTTAGAGAGATATATACACATAAAAAGGACATTTGAGCCTTTTCCAGAAGTGAGGCAAATCCAAGGCCAGTGATCACAATAAAAGCTTCAGCGTTCTGAATTCTTTACAGGGAAAAATCTGTGCTGCTTGACAGTTCCTCTGATAATGAAAAGATCAAAGACTGTGCTCTTAGCGGTCAGAACAAAGATGGTGGCAGGCCCTGTTAGTTCTTTAACACATGTATCAACATACCAGCGCTCTTTACATGCAAGTCAATCTATTACGTCCAATTCCAAAGAGCCAGAAGTCAAATTTTTGCTGACCGAATGAAGAAGTAATTCTATAAGAAGTCAGTTCTGAATCTGAAATCTGATCTAACCCCTCTGAATTTGTGATTCCTAAAAAGGCCTGAAGATGATTATGCTTGCATTTCATTTCTTTGGCTATGTGGAGATACGTATTGTGAGGCTGGTATACAGTAGGTAGATTAGAGCCAATTACATTTGTCTTAGTGATGACTGTCTGCCTGAGAGCGAGCTCCGGATTTCCTATGACAAGCAATCTGTCATGAATCTGGGGCTCTGAAAGGTTCCCTCACTATCTAACAAAGTCATTATTTGTTATTATCCCTTAGCAAGCCACAGGCATAATAATGATTCCCACCCATATTTGTATTACTCCTTGTGTTTTGCCATGCCCTACTACATACATAGCACATCAATCTAAAAACAATCTGTGCTTTAAGTAAGATGCACCTATTTTACAGGTGAGGAAATAGAGGCTGAGAAAGGTTAAAATGACTCACCCAAGGTCGTACAGCGATTGCGTTGGATTTGCGATCGTACAGCGGCGCCCCCTTGGGGGGTCCTTTATTCTATTACTGTAGCGAATGTTCAGGGTCCTTCGTCTGCAAATTTCTTTCACATATCTAGCCCCTAGACACCATGCTGCAAGGCAGGCTGGGACCATGGCTGGGACCCAGCCCAGTGTTCCTCCTCCTCCTTCCTGCTACTGTCTTTTTGCTATTTTTCTGATCATTATTACCCCTCCCAGGGAGAGGTCTGGGGATATAAAAAGGTGTGGACTGAACTCAGTCAGTTTTGCTACTCAGGGCAACAGGAGCTGGGGAGCAGGCAGGAAGCCAGTGTAGCTAATGGTAGTCTTTTCCACACTGGGGCTGAGTGACTACAGGAGAGTCCGGACAGCTGGGGCCTCCCCGACTGGGGGAAACCAGATCTAGCTGTCTCACTCAGGGATAGCAGGTAGGGTTGCCGGGGTGTGGAAGCATGTTCCACCTCCATGATGGTCTGGTCAGAGGATGGGAAACGGAGGCTCCATAGATTCCAGCTCTGGCCAGATGTCTCAGGAGTTTAAGCTTCCAGTCTAGAAGCTGTTGTTTTAATTAACAACAGGCCCTGACTTAGTCTGAGATGTGGAGATTCTTAATATTTCCCAGTCTCTCCTGCTTAGAAGACAGGGGGAGGGCCTGTGGCTGAATCAAAATGGACTAAATGAGTCTACCAGGAACCCAGAGACCACCTGAGATTCTGGATCTTAGGTCTAAAAGGGGTCTTAGAAATTATCTCAGGCCGGGCGTGGTGGCTCAAACCTGTAATCCCAGCACTTCGGGAGACCGAGGTGAGGGGATTTCCTGAGCCCATGGGTTTGAGAACAGCCTGGGCAACTTGGTGAGACCTCATCTCTACAATAAATCAAAAAATTAGCCGGGTGTGGTAGTGCGCCTGTAGTTCCGGCTACTTGGAAGGCTGAGGCAGAAGGATTGACAGAGCCCAGCAGGTCGACGCTGGGGTGGCTGTGAGTGTACCACTGCACTCCAGCCTGGGTGCCGAAGTAAGATACTCCAACTCAAAAAAAACAAAGAAAAGAAATTATCTCACTGAATGGGTGCTTCAGAATGCTACTGGCCTTTTCCAAATCCATCTACGTGGACAGAGATGGTTTTGCTTAAATTTCCTGTTATCTCTAGTTTTAATTGTTAATTAATTAATCAATTTTTGAGGTGGAGTCTTATCGGTCGCCCAAGCTGGAGTAGTGGCATGATCGTGGCTCACCGCAGCCTCGACCTCCTGGGCTCAAGTGATCCTTCCACCTCAGTCTCCCGAGTAGCTGAGACTATAGGCATGTGCCACCACGTCTGGGTAATGTTTTTATTTTTTATAGAGACAAGGTTTGCTAGGCTGGTCTCAAACTCCTGAGCTCAAGCAATCTTCCCGCCTTAGCCTCTCAAAGTGCTGGAATTACAGGCATGAGCCACCACGCCTGGCCAAATTTCCTTTTATTTCCAAGTCACTCTCCACCTCTTGGAAGATCCCAAGTGATGGAAAAGTGGGGCCAACAATGGTACAGGTTTCAAAGCTACCCTTGTCCAGGTTCTGTCTTACCCACAGAGAGGCTTCTACCATCTGGCTTGGCCCTCGCTTTCAATGAGTAATCAGGGGGTCCCTGTGATCATGAGATACACGTATTTGGTGTCTGCTCTGGTTCCTGGCACAAAGCTCCTAGAACGCTTGTAATTTCCCAGATGACAAGGGTACTAGGTGCTTCTCTTATTCTAATATTTGGCCTTTGATCCCAGTTGCTGACACACAGCTCCCAATTTCATGGAATCTCCTGGGTGATAGGAGGGTCCTTTGCTCTAAGGAGGTAACTCTTGGTGGGCTCCTGGATGAAGGCTGATCACCAGAAAGACCAAGCCAGGATTAGAAGTTTGGAACTTTTAGCCCCATCCCCTGTCTTCCAGGAAGGAGAGAGAGGCTGGAGACTGCCTTAATAATGGATCACTCCTGTGTTGAAACCTCCACAAAAATTCCTGGACTACAGGGTTCAGAGTGCTTCTGGGTGACTGGACACATGAAGCTTCTGGGAGGGTGGTACACACAAGCTCTGTGCCCTTCCCACATAACACGAGGAAGTATCTCTTCATCTAGTTGTTCAGCTGTAACTTTTATAATCTTGTTTATGATAAATGGTTAAATGTAAGTAAAGTGTTTCCTTAGCTCTATGAGGCATCCTAGCAAATTATGAAACCCAGGGAGGGAACTGTGGGAACCCCTGACTGATAGCCAGCAGCTCAGAAGCAAAGGTCACAACCTGGGACTTGCAACTGGAACATGACGTGGGGGCAGTCTTGCAGGACTGAGTCCTTAACCTGTGGGATCTGACTCTAACTCTAGGTAGACAGTGTCAGAATTGAATTCAACTATGGGACACCTTGTTGGCATCTGCTGGAGAAGTGCTTGGTGTATGGAAAAAAAAGCCCTGTACATTTGGTGCCAGAAGGGAAGTACCGAGAGTGAGTACCACAGGAGAAAAGAGTCAGATAGTCTTTCTTTCTACCAGTCCCCTCTCCACCATGAGGTCAGAGTGCGGTACTGAGCGCAGACTGCAGAGCACACACCCAGAGGCAACTTGTCTACATGCAGTGACCACGTGGGGCAGGAGGAGGGCTTCATCCAAACCTTGTGAGGTGACCACATCCACTCTGCTGACCTCTGTACTGAGGACTAGAGCATCCAAGGTCAGGTCCCTAATGACACAAGGTGCAGCGGGGTGCTCGGTGACCCCATTCAGTGGCCATCTGGGGAGGGCCATCCGTGTTGTCTCATGGCACTCTCCACGCCCCTTGGGAAGCTCCTCTCCAACTTTGTCTCATTTACTATCTGTCTTCCCATGCGACTGCATACCCTAGTGTGTTAGGGTCAGTTCTCCCTTGCACAGCCTGGCATCCCCATCACTGGGCACAGTGCCCTGCCTTTGTGATTTTTGGCCAACTGAACCCTGGCACTTTCTTTCTTCAACCTTAGCCAGGTCTGGGCAGAACTTTTCCTTAACTCCATTCTAGGCACATCCTTCTTATCCAACAAGCGTAATGCTCAACATAACATTTTTCCCTCCTGGTAGACAGGAAGGGGTACTCTCCACTGGCCTCTCTGGGACACCACTGGGCACATCGCTTTCTTTCCAAATACCACCACTCACAGGAGAGATGCTCTGACAAGTTGTTTCTATAACACTCTTGACAATTCCCAAGAGAAGAACCCCAGAACCTCAGACCCAGCTCTGAACTTTCTGGCTTGGAGGACAAGTTCAATAGCAAAAACCACAGAGGTAAAAACTGTGACATCCTGTTCTCCTGCGGGAAGAAAAAGTTCTCTTTGCAACAGAAGCATGAAGTCTGCCTGGCTGCCCAGGCAGCCGAGCCAATACTGACGCCAAACAGCAGCATGAGTGGTTTTTTTCAGACCTTTTCAGGACTTTTGTGGTATTTATTTTACAGACAGAAAAAGATATGCCACAGACTAAGAAAATTACATCCCTGACTCCAATCCCCAGATGTCTTCTCTGCCTTTCTTCTGGATGGCAAGAAGACGACTTTTCTTGAGCAGAAGAAGGTCAGCAGGGGTTGAGGTTGCAGGATGAGGCTGCACTTGGGTCCTCCCAAACTCACTTTCCCTAGAGCGGTGGTTCTCCACCCTGACTGCACGAAGAGCTTAAAAAATACTGAGGTTTGCGCCCTACCCCTGAGCAGGAGAATCTGAATGTACAGGACTGGGGAGGGCATTAGTCACTGCTAAGGTTCCCAGGTGATTTTCACACGCAGTCGGAGTCGACAACCTCTTTCCCAGAGCCAAGGGGATGAACTGAACGTCCATCTCAAATCTACTTGTGGACCGTGTGCTCGAGTGGCCACTAGGGTGGCGTCTTGAATCATTCATGAGATGGTGTCTCCACTGCCTCCGCCTCACACGCTGTCCACGGAGGATATGCCCCGTGACTGTAACAACAAAGGAAGAACAAACAGGGGGCAGAATCCAATAACATTCCTGGTGGAGACAAACACTCGGACAGTGCCACATTCATGTTTCTCTTTCTCCATCACATCACGGCTGCCCCGACACAGCAATTCATATTTATCTAGAAAAGCCATTAAGACAGTTTTGTGGACTGTTGTTTGCTCAAAGAGAGTGACACGATGGGCTTGTTTTTCATGTGATGTAGAAAAGGAAAAAAATGGATTCTTTCATGTCTGTCCCTAGTAGCAGCAACGAGGCCAGAAGCGGGCACTAGAAACAATCTCTCTAAGATAACAGCAGGCGCCACAGTCTCCCGGCTTCCATGAGTGTGGCCAGCAAGGGCGGCATATTATCCATGAGCCTCTGCTCCTGTGCCCCGGCAGGTACCACGAGCCTGAGATGGGATTTTTTTCTTTGTTTTTAAACAAATACATGACAAGACAAGGAATCTGCTTGAAATGACTGGAAACCAAGAAGACAAAGGCGTTGCTATAATATCGTGTTTTGGTATTTTTAGCTCTGTTTGCAAAGGCTAAATTACAGTAGGGATCTGGGCTCGTCCCCGCAGCAACTGCCTTGTAACATACCATAACCATCCTGGGCTGCTCCTCCTCCCCCGAGGAGCTACAACTCAAAATTACAGATTAGACAAAAATAAAACCCCAGAACTGCTTGTTTGTTTGTTTTACTCCAATGGTCCTGACTTCCTAGGATAACACCCTTGAATTCTGAAAATATCTCAAACAGCAGTTCACCTGGCACACACGCAAGATTTCACGTTGTTTACAGGAAGCTATCCAAGCCAAGGTTTCAGGGACAAATCAGTTTCTGGGATGGATGAATATGACCAGCAGCTCCCTGGCGGAAAAGGCACTGCAGAAACCAGCCTACGGTATGGAGCCCAAGCACAGGTTTGCTTCCTATTTTTCTCTTCTCTCTCCGTTCTGCTGCCAGCCCTGGAAACCTACACACTCCAGCTTCTGCTGAATGATAAGTAAGGGAGGAAAGGGAAAAATTCAAATAAACAAGAATTTCTTTTACCCTCTCGTGCTTAACAGGAAACGTGGTGACCTTTACTAGCAAAACGTAATGACTACACTAGACAGGCAGAAGAATTGTACATATGTTTATCTATGATAAATGTGCTACATCTTTTGTTTTTAAAGCACTTTAAACTGATTACAAGATCGATCAGTCTCAGGAATAAGCTGTCCAAGAATGATAACAGAATCGAGATAAGGGAGCCCAAATATTTTTGATATCTCAGTAACCATACATTTGGCAGTAAGAATATACCTCAGTAATATCTTATGAATACCTGGGCCTCTTTCAGGGGCCTGGACTTTAGAGACAATAACAAGGAAACAAATAATTCTGATTCCAAGACACAACATCCACCAACTGAAAAATGCTATGCAGACTAAGGGGTAGGAATGAAACATTCTAAAGCAAGAACTAAAACCTTGTGAAATACAATTTTTTAAATAGACAAGGAAATCTCCTGTAGTATGTAATTGTCATTTCATAAGGGGAAAGAAATTGTCTTTTGGGAGACTGTTTTGACTCTCTGCCTTCTTTTCTCCTTGATAGCGTAGGTTTCCACTTTTTCTAAAATGGACTGTCAGGGTAGGCCAAGGTCAAGGATGATTCAGCATTGTCCCTCAGCTCTTCTCTGAGAGTTGCCGTGAAGGCAGAGGATGCCTGCCCCACTTCCTGTGTATTCCCGCGATGGAGCTTACACAAAATACATCCATAGGAAGTGGGAGTTGCGTAGCTCAATGAACAAGAAGATGAAGTTTAATCCAAACTCTCAGAAAAGCCCTAGAGGAACTATCAGGGGACAGACAAGGCCCAGACAGAATTTATGGCTGATTTAACCTTGTAAAAATTCCCCGGGCCAGCAGAGTCCAGCTTGCTTGTGCTTCACTGTACACTCTGTGGTGAATTCCTTCCAGAAACTGCACTCTATAAGCAGAACCCTCAGTGACCCTCTTTGTTTGGAGTTGGTACAGCCATCTGCAGCTGCAAAAGCAATCATTTTAAGTGCTCGTGATGGACACCTAGGGCAACCACTGGCACAATAACACAAGCAGTTTCCAACACAAAAGTGCTGAATGCCAAGTGGGTTTGAGGTTTTGTATTGGCTGCTGTTGACAGAAAGTAAAACCAGTTCAGGGGAAGGAATGCTCTGAAGTTCTCTCGTCTCTGAAGATCCATCACACCAGTTGTGTCTGATTCTTTCATAATTCCTGCAAAACTCTGCAGTTCCAAGTTCGCTCCCACTGTGCATGATTTGGGATTTTGTACCAGTGCCAGGAAAATTGGGCAACATAAAAAGGGCCCTTGGACCTCATGTCTTGCGTTTGGAACAGTCCCGTGGAAACTGGGGCAGTTGGTAACCTGGAGTGAAGCAGAACTAAAGAGGAGGTACAATCTCATTCTCTGAAACACCATTTAGCTCCATGATTGCATTCATCCTGTCAACTCCAATGTGGTGAGAGATTGTCCAAGGCTGCGCTCCTAAGCTTGGTGTTCAAAGGCTGCCTTAGGAAACTCAGCAGGGCCTGCCCCGTGTGTGACCTCGGGGGCTGATAGGAATAACATCAGATGCAAACCAGAGCCCTTTTGCCACAGTCTCTCCAGGCATGGGGTGCGCATGCTTCCGTCTATGTGGTATTAACAGGTACATGTGAAGCCTAGTTTCTGGCACAGTGGGAAGGAGGGAGCAAATGTGGTAATGAATAACAGAACTGATTACTGCTCGGGGGCATTTAAGCAATATTGTAAAAATCAGATTAGTAAGATCTACATTTAGATTTTCTCTTTTAGCATGCATTTAATAGAAAACTCTCTCTCTCTCTCTCTCTCATATATATACATGTTTATATATACAGAAAAAGTCTGAAAGGACAGTTAAATTTGTAATGATAAAGGCTACACAACAAACTTCTCTATTTTCTTCACAGCATCTTGTGAATTTCACCCAGATGCGTAGCAGATTCTCAGGGAAATGGTCCTGAGGGATATGGGGAAATTGAAAATGGAGACCTACTCACTACAGTAAATTTTTCTGCAATTGGATATTGACCAATTATCTAGTAATATTTTCTTTCTACAAGAACTCACAAAAGCAAATTATTAATATATATAAACATTTAAGAAATATATCAAGTTTAAATATAATAAAAAACACATCATAACTCCTAATTATAAACTGCAATTTTGCTGACCATCAAATTTGAGAAAATATACTAATATTAAGTTCTTAGCAATTATCTTGTTACATTTTACAAATATACTGCAACAGGCTATTGATTCTATTAGACCCTTAATCTTATAGAGCTCCATCAATATATAATTTAGAAAGATTAAATGAATCACTCCACTCAATAGGGGTCTGTACTCTATCTAGAAATTCCCATCTTGCAACAAAGGAGATGCTGAGTTTTGGTTTTCAATTGATAGCACTGGTTTCCAGATAACTACTGTTAGAAATAGTGTATTGTTATTTATTATTGAAGAAGCATATCCCAAATACAAATTTATTGTTTTAGATAAACACAGCCATGAAGATGTTCGCTGTTTTGGGTGCTCTTGCTCATCTTAATATTTCAATTTGGCAAAAATATGTCTTCAATGGGCATACTTAACCCAATGAATAGGAGAGGCTCTCGTCAAGTTCATCCATCCACGGCTCACTTGACAACTATGTACTGTGTGTCTACTATCCATCTAGGCAAAATGTACTAAGTACAGAGAAGGAATAAAATATCCGAGCTATGACCCTTGGTGGATTCCATAACTTGGTTAGCAAAACCACAAGTGAAAGAGATAGTTTTAAAAAGCAGCCAAGATAATGTAGAATGCACAAGGATTGCCTTAATAGGGGAGAGAAAAAGACAGGGACAAAGGGAGAGAAGAAGAGAAAGGTGGAAGTAATGAAAAAAATATATATATCTTCATCCCCTGTGTGGACATAGGGGAAGGGTAAGTAAAGCCCTTCTGCCGGGCACTGAAGTATGATGGTAGCTAAGGGAAGAGCATTTGTGCAACTGAGTTGTGAGCTCAACCAGACACACTTTTCAGGGATCATCATTTTTACTTAAAATAACCAGTGACAGACAAACTAAGGTTATTCACACTCGGGTCACTGGTAGGCATTTTCCCAAAAATGAATGAAGTGAGCCTGTCATTTTAAGGAAACAACATGGTGGTATCTGTGACAAACTTAAATTCAAGCTTTCAAGCTTGAAAATAAGCTTTTTGGGAAACCTATATCTACCAATGTGAGCTTAACAGCTTTGCAGGTCTTAAAGACTCTTCTGACGAAATTGTGGCTATACCAATGCAAATAATTGTAAAATATTATATATGATATATATTATTATTATCAGCACTATCTGCATAATTCAGTAAGCCAGTATTTTCTAAACAACCAAAAGATGATGTTAAAAAAAATCATGCACGAGTTAACGATATATTCAAAGTGTCAGCAAACCAATGAATTTTAATGTAACAGAGTACAAAAAGCTAACTGATAAGATTTCAGATTCCACATTGCAACTAACTTTTAATAAACTTCCACTTGTCAAATTTTAGTATAATATTGAAGAATACCCACAATTATCTTTAAAGTCTATTAAAATAACCTTCCTTACATATCTGCACGAGGCTGGACTATATATTTCAGTTAAGAAAGACTTATCACAACAGATCAAATGCAGACGATACACGCACCAGTTGTCTTTTATTAAGATGGATATTTATTTGTTTATTTTTGTTTGTTTGTTTTTTGAGTTGGAGTCTCACTCTGTTGCCCAGACTGGAGTGCAGTGGCATGTTCCCGGCCACTGCAGCCTTGACCGCTGGGCTCCGGCGATCCTTCCGCCTCAGCCTTCCAAGTAGCTGGAATTACAAGGTGCGCGCTACCACGCCTGGCTAATTTTTGATTTATTGTAGAGATGAGGTCTCACCAAGTTGCCCAGGTGGGTCTCGAATCCGCGGGCTCAGGCAATTCACTCACCTTGGCCTCCCAAAGCGATGGGATTATAGGCTGAACTACCGAACCCAGTCAAGACGGATATTTAAAAAATTATAAAAACTGTAAAATAGTTTACTGCAAAACTGTAAAATAGTGCTTCTCTTCTTGACTTTTTTGAAAAATGTCATGATTTTTCATAAAATATATTATTTACAATAACATATAATGATTATTGCTATTTTGAAATATGTTAATACATTTTTTGTTTTATATTCTATAACTGCAAGAATCAATTCAAAGAGCCAACACAAGCAAAAGATCTTTGGAGTCCTCAGTAATTTTTTGGAGAAAAAAGGAGCCTGAGACCAAAAATATTAAGAGCTAATGATCTAGATAGTGATTAAGAAAAAAATCAGACTTACAAACAACAAGATGTCACTATCTGACTAGTAAATATCTCATGTACCAAGGAAGCAAGAAGAAAGAGGATGGAAGAATACTCTGGAAACCATTCTTAGTAGAAACCAAAAAAAAAAAAAAAAAATCATTTATTTGATTTGTTTGAGGTGAAAATAAACTTGGCATATTTTCAATTTGGGTGTGGGAGACTTCTCAGCGGTCAGTTTCTAATGAACTAAATTTCAAAGGAATTAGGTGCTTTGCTTTTTGAGCCACGCATTTCTCTGTAGGGCCCAACAGTGCAAATTAATGTGCTGAATGACCCAGGTTTTCAGGCAGAATATGAAAGTAGGTCTTATTTTGCACATTTTTGTTTGTTTTCCTGATTAAGGAATCATCTTTTGTCTTTAAGTCTTCATTGCTTCTCTCTAGGGCGACCTTGCAATATATATTCCAAATGGATTCAATTGAGTGACAAGAGGTACAATTAAAGTAATTATGCCAGAACAACAGACATAAACTATGACTGTCCCGGGCAAACCAGGACATCTGATTACCCTATTTCTTCCCAGGTTGTCACCTCTAGCTCTAACTGGTGCCTTTCCAATTCTCCATGGCATCTACTCCAAGCCTCCCACCTAGAGACGACTGCCTGCTCCTTTACCAAGGACCCTGAAGACCGCCAGCCTGCCATTTTTCTCCATCTCAACATTCTCCTCTTTGCTCCAACATTCCCCCTTCTCTATCACCTCAGAGGAATGGGGATATGAGGCCGTGCTCTTCTTTGACTCCAGCTTGATTCAACAAGCAGCATTTTGCTTGTATTCTCTCTCTCTTCCCTATTGTCTTCTTCCACTGAGCCATACAAATTCTAGTCTTTCCTTTCAACAAAGTCTACCCTAGATCCCAATATATTGCTTTTTCTTTTCTTTTCACTGTCTCTGCTTGCCTCCCGCCCACTTCATGACGAATCTCTATTCCTGAGAGCCTTCCTCATGCCACCCTTTTAGCAAGGCGTCTCTGAGACTCTCTACCTGGCCTCCTGTCTTGTTTCCCTACTGGTTCTCAGTTGGCATTATCTTCCTTTGCTGTAGTGTGTATTCCACACAACTAACTTGGTGTGATTAGCTCTCTGATGCGCATTTCTGGTATTTACCTCTCCATCTTTTGGGTACCTTTTGCAATTTCCATCTAGGTTTTGTCCATCTCACCTGAATAGGCTGCTGGCACCTGAAACCCCACATGCCCCACACAGAACCAGTTACCTCCCTTCTCTCTCACCCACAAGCCCCCATCATCTCATGTTTTCTCTTTCTGTTAGTGTCTTCTCCGTAAGCCTCAACTTTTCAATCATCCTCTGTCCGTCGGCTTCCATCTCTCCCAGTCCATGCTTCTCCCAGCTGTCGAGTCCTGTTCTTTCGTCACAAACTCCAAAATACGTTCCACATCCATCTCTTCTCCCTTTCCCAGGGCCACCTCCCTATTTCAGCCTCTGTGTCACTTGCTCAGAGTTCAGAGCCAGTTATGTCAGTGGTCTGCTTGCCTTCTCCTTCCCTTCTCCAAGCTTTCATGCACCATTTGCCAGGGCGTGACTGTGGTAGTGAATATGGGGATGACTCAGAGCAGTCTTCAGAGAACGACCCTATCAGCAAGCTGAGAGCTGAGAGGAGAGGGATGTGGCAGACACTTGAGGAAAACAGAGCAGTAGGAAGGAGGTGATCGGCGGGAACAAAAATGGAGAGAAGTCAAGGATCTTGAGACTGGACAAGAGGACATTCAATTGAGCAAGTATAGACCATGATGCCCTTGGAGAAAGAAGTTTCAGTTCATTAGTGTGGGTGGAGAGTGGAGGACCAGCCTCTAATGCCTCGATTTCCTGTGGCTGTCACCTCTGTCCTACTCCAGCAATTCTAGTATGCATTCTAAAATTGTTTTTCAAGTGAACTGACTCTGAAGCAGAAAACCAAACTCTGGATATTCTCATTCATATGCAGTAGTAGCTAAACAGTCACAAAGATGGAAATAATAGACACTGGGGGCACCAATAAGGGAGGAGGAGGGTGGGAGGTTAGAGTTCAGAAATTACCTACGGAATACTTTGTTCACTCTCTGGGGAATGGGCAGCCTGAGACCCAATCCCCACCACTACACAATATGTCCATGTGACGAACATGCATGTGCGCTCCCTGAATCCAAAATAAATATTTAAAAAACCTGAAATTCAGCCGGGCTTGGTGGCTCAGCCTGTAATCCTGCGCTTTGGGAGGCTGAGGTGAGTGGATTGCCTGAGCCCGCGGGTTCGAGACCCGCCTGGGCAACTTGGCGAGACCTCATCTCTACAATAAATCAAAAAAATGAGCCTGGCGTGTTAGCGCGTGCCTGTAGTTCCAGCTACTTGGAAGGCTGAGGCGGAAGGATTGCCAGAGCCCAGCAGGTGGAAACTGCGGTGGCCGGGAGCGTGCCACTGCACTCCAGTCTGGGCAACAGAGTGAGACTCCAACTCAAAAAAAAAACCCTGAAATTCCAATATATGACTTTTGCATGACCATTTTCTCCTCTTCCAGCTCCTATGCTCCCTCAGTGCCCTCTCTACTTGTTCTTTGATGTTATGGAGCCATCTGGTGTCACCCACTCTGGGTTCCCCTGGCTGTCAGACCCTGTAGACCAACGCTTCACCTTCTGTCCTGGTAGCAACCTTTGTGCTCTCGGCTGCTGCTAACACCACAGCTGCACAGCCAACCCCAAAGGTTGAAATAATCCGCTTCTGAGAGGCACAGAGCTTGCGGGGGCCAATTCCCCAGCCCTCCTGTCTATAACAAGTGATCTTCAATCTGCAGGACACGTCAGTGTCACTCAGACATCCTTCCTCCAGGTCTACTTTCTTCTTCCTCTCGTTCCTGTAGTGGTCGCTGCACTCATTCTCATGACCTTATGAGAATGCCTGACCTCCTTTAAAAAGGAAACGAGGTGACCAGGCATGACCTTCAACATCCCTCCTTCAATCTCAATGAAAACTTTTAACTCTTTATGTGTGTTGGGGGTAGACATAGATATATGTACGTGTACTTGAATGTGTATACGTATATGCATATGTATGTCTCCATGCTCATAGCCAGAATCAACACAATTTTTAATTACCCAAAATGCCATTCACTGCATGTTGTAATACATTATCTCACTTAATCCTCTTCACATGCTTCTTTGGCTGTCTCGGAAAAAAAGTGCTTTTCTTTGTGTCTGCCTATCTCCTGAAAGACTCTCTGCCACAAACACCTATGTGTTCTCTCCTTTAAATCAGACATTGCTGCAGTTTAGACTCTTAAAGACCGCACCTGGACTCCCAGTAGTGGAATCCAGGTTTCCCTGTCTCTGGCTCAACCCTCTGCAATTCGTTCTTCTATAGCAGAGCCATTTTTTTTTTTTTTTTGAGTTGGAGTCTCACTCCGTCGCCCAGACTGGAGTGCAGTGGCCGCTCCCGGCCACCGCAGCCTCGACCTGCTGGGCTCCGGTGATCCTTCCACCTCAGCCTTCCAAGTAGCTGGAACTACAGGCGCG
>CAUYQG010233435.1:0-18527 GCA_963574415.1 Tarsius wallacei | reverse complement strand
CCACACCTACCCCCAGCACCCACCACCAACCCTAGAGCATTCTGACACCAAACTGCATGCTCTTAATTATGGTAGCATACCAATGGCAACTGCCATATGGCAGTGGTAAAGGAGTCTAAATGCTTAGAGGAAGAGATTCTTAGAGGAGAGTCATGGCATGTGGCTGGCTTAGTGAGCTGTTGCTTCTCTCCTGATGCTTCCTACTCCCAACTAGCCCAAAGTGAAGAGGCTGGCATGGGAGTGTGACAGATGGTATGGGCCCGTTCTGCCGTATGTGCACTGCTCCCTGTTCCTGGGTGCACAGCTGCCTGACACAAGCCTTGCCAGCTGGGCAGCTGCCTCTTGGGGTGTCTCCAAGGGCCGTTGCTCAGAGAGTGCAGTCCAGCACTTTCTTTGCTTTCTCTTTTAGACATGTCTTCTCTCTGCTCCTTGAGTCTCTACCTGGGACAGAGAGCCCTGTTGGAGCTCTGACTTGGAGCCAATGCTAGACCTTGAACTACACATAACAGGTGGCCTGTGGACAGAGCTCATCCAAAAATGGGGAAGCCAAGGAAGGAGAAGGAACAGCTCCTCCTGGATTCCCTCTTCTGGGAGAGCTTGATGCCTGCCAGAGTTTTCTTGCAACAGCTGTGCGTGGGATGGAAAGGCAATTTCCTCCTTGCTGTTCCCTTTCCAGGAATGAGAGGAAGGAATGAAGAATGGAGAGCAAGTGCAAGGCAAGGGCACTCCTTTTCCTAGGCCCAGAAGCTGTGACCAAGGGGTGGGGGAAGAAAGCAAGCACATTAATTCTTCCACATTGGAGTAAAGAGAGCAATATTTATGTTTGCTTTGGTCCAGTCAGCACTTTATGCCTCTACAGGATAGGTTAACAGTTGACATCTAATGCTGGATTTGCAGTATTATGCTAGCTCAGGAGCTGCCATTACCCTTTCCGGGTTAAAATCTATGTGTTGTCATTTTTCTCGAGTAAGTTACCTGAACTTGCTAAGCCCCAGGTTCTTGTCTGGAAAACTGGGAGTAATAATTTTATCTCCTCAAAGGGTTTCTATGAGTAATAAATGGCATTTTATACATATTTGATAAGTGTTATTTAGGGATGTTAAAATTTTTTGAGGGTAGAAGCTGTGGCTTGTCCAATGTTATGTCTCTAGCTCTAGGAATAGTTCCTGGCACCTAGTAGTACTAAGTAATTATTTGCTGAAAGAGTGATTTGATGAATGAATGAAGAAATAAGTGAAATAATTCTAAAATACTCTGTATTTTTGTACTGCATCAGAAGACTTAGTAGTTTAGTGGAGAGTTGAGCACTTCCATGTGTGTGATTGTGTCTATGTGTGTTTGCATATATAGAAGGTACATAGTATATGTGGGGATAGACAGAGACTTTCCAAGTGCTGCTCAGTTGGTCAGAAACGACACTGCATTTTTTTTCCTCCTGGACTGGCCTTCCCTTTTTCCTTTCTTTATTTCCTTTCTAAATTCTTATTTTGCCTTTGATGTCAAAATCCTGCCTCAGAGCATATCTAAATAGGTGATTTTCTTCTCACAGTAGTGCAGAAAAGAGTAACCTGGATGAACTTGAGATTCTTACCAAATGAAATGGCATGATCTTTCTGCTCTGAAGATGTGCTTTCAACAATTTACTTGCTTATGTTTTAATTCAAGCTAAGCACCAGTTTACTCATTCCATAGTCTTCCTTGGATTGAGTGAGTGGTCTGTGAAAATGGAAGCCTTCTTGCTCTTGGATTGTTGGAGGCCTTGAAGTCTGACCACCACCATCTCCTTTTCTTCTGTCCATCTTGGAAGGAAGACAAGATGAGGAGAAAGCCACAGAATCAGTACATAAAAATCTGCTAGACAGGAAATAGAGTTACTCAGCTCAATAATTAAGAATGAAACTAAGGGGATCTGAGATGAAACTAAGGGGATCTTTCACAGTTCAAGAAAGGGCAAAGAAGGAAAGCAGTAGTCTAATATTCCATTTTCCAGGGATCTGCTGTTTTTGGTCAGAGTTTGGGGGAACCCAGCAAGGATCCTGAGCATAGGTTGCTCTCTTGTCCCTAGGGTATCCTGTGTTTCCCAAAGGGATGATTTCATAGCGAGAATTGGGAATATAATTGTTATTCCCTATTATTATTATTAATAATTATAATTGGGAATAATAATTATATTAAAATAAAATAATTATTGTTATTTTCACATTAAAGCTTGAGATGGGTCTCAACCCTGAGCTTTGCTTTGGAATCAGTGACAGCTTTCTTAGTATACACATGTCTGGGCCTCAGAACTTTTATCAAAATTCCTGGGGGTGCATTCCAGGATTATTTGTTTATTGTGTTATCAAGTAACCTTGTTTATTTTTAAATAATTTTATATTTACAGATAAGTTGCAAAGATAGCACAGATAGTTCCCAGATAGCCCTCACTCAATTTTCCCCATTGTTAACACCTTCTGTTTCAATGGCATTTTGGTACATTGTTATTCACTAAACTCCCGACTTTATTTAGATTTCAGCAGTTTTTCTATTACTTCATCTTCTGTTTCAGGATCCCATCCAGGATAGCACATTGCATTTAGTTGTCATGCCTCCTCAGTCTTTTCTGGTCTGTGTCAGTTTCTCTGTCATTCCTTGTTTTCCATGACTTTGATTGTCTTGAGGAATACTGGCCAAGAATATATTTACTTTTTAAAAAGTTTCAAGTAGATTATGATTCTGAAGGACACCACTGTTAAGAACTCCTTCCTGTAGAGGTGTTTGAGCCTGCATTATGTATATATATAGTCCCTGAATTCTTAAAGGTTTTAAGATTTCTTACTGCCTGACATTTTAGTGACCAACAACTTATTTTCAGTTAAGGATGAAAATATATTTTGGCTATAATATAAGCCAATATAAAATTGAAATTGAGATTTGACCATATCTAAATGCATTATATGAACAAACACCTTAGTACAAGAATCTTTGGCTAAATAAGTTTTCATGGCTGTGATAAGGGCAATAATCACACTTATTGGGTGCTAACTATGAGTGAGGTACTACTTTCAATGAGTTAAATGTGGTGAGGTATTCAACTCTGTGATGGCTTTTGATGGGTCAACTGTTTCTGATTAGAAGAGCCTACAAGGGATATTCCCTAGAGAGTTAGAAGAAAAAGTGGCAGTGACCATTTTGTAGCACACACATTTTGTCACAGTTATTCAATCAAGCACTAATCTAGATGTTGTTCTGAAGGAATTTTGCAGATGTGATTAAGATCCATGATCAGTTGACTTTAAGTTCATCAAAAGGGAGATTCTACTGCGTGGCCCTGACCTAATCAGCCCCAAAAACCTTTAAATGAGGACTTAGGCTTCCCTGAGTTAAGAGGTACCTACCGACAGCAAGCCAAAACTTGTGCCCATGGGGCTGCAGCCAGCTTGTGATCTTCCTTTTCTGACCTCCTGCACTCTGGATGTCGAAGTTAATAAGCAGCCTTCACAACTACATAAGCCAATTCCTTGTAATAAATTCATATATCATCTGGTTCTGCTGCTCTAGTTGAACCCCAATCGATGGAATGCTTTATCATTTGAGATAGTTATTCCCATTTATATCTAGAGAAACCAAAGTGCAGAGAGATTAAGTAACTTTCCTAAGACCACCTGATCACTGAATAACAACCAGAATTCAGTCCATGGAGTTTAGTCCCAAAGCCAGGTTCTTGATTGTCATATTATAGACATTGGAATGTACAAATGAAAGGAGCCTGTATTAACCATTACAAGAATGATTATTCCAGAGTAGTGGTTCTCAACCTTGACCACATATTAGAAAGTCATAGGGAACGGTTGAAATCCAATGTCCAGGGTAAACTCTCATTATATCAGGGTCTCTGGGGGTGAGTCCCAGGCATCAGTGTTTTTTAAAGGTCTCCATGAGATTCCAGTGCTTAGCCAAATTCAAGAATCACTGCTTTAGACTGGAGCTGCATGTCTCAGATTTTAATGTGTATAAGACTCACCAGGGATTGGGTAGCATTGCTCTAGAGTATGTTTCAAAGTGAAGGATATTTGGGAGGAAGGGATAGACTGCAAAAGAAAAAGGTATCCTTGGCTGTGAAGTGATCTACATGCAGCACATAAAGGAAAACATTGAGCCAGGCACTACCTTGGCTCAGCCTGTAATCCCAGTACTTTGGGAAGCCGAGGAGAGAGGATTGCCTGAGCCTGGGGGGTTCAAGACCAGCCTGGGTAACTTGGTAAGACCTCGTCTCTACAATAAATCAAAAAATAAGCCAGGTGTGGTAGTGTGTGCCTGCAGTTCCAGCTACTTGGAAGGCGGAGGTAGGAGGATCACCTAAGCACAGCACATCGGGTGACAGAGTGAGCCTGGGTGACAGAGTGAGACTCTGACTCAAAAAGAAAAAAAGGGAAGCAGTGGAGACAGACCAAGTAAGAGGAGTCATTTGCATGATATGGGGGTCCAGCCTGGGTGTGAGAGCTGGGTGCTCAGGGAGGGTCATCAGTAAAAGGTCTTAGAACCTCCTCCTAAAAATATAAATTCAAAAAACCAGAAAGATTCCTCAATGGTTGTTTTAGATGAGATGATTCCTGCTCTTGCTTGTACAACAGATTATGCTTGAGCAGTTTCTTTAATTTTGTTCATTTTTCTTTTCATGTTATTTATTAACTTATTTTATTTTAACTTCAGGGGGTACATGTGCAGGTCAGTTAAGTAGTTATGTTGTGCAAGGGTGAAATTTGGGCTTCTATTGACCCCCATCACCCAAAGAGTGAGCATGGTACCCAGTAGGTAGTTTTTCTTTTTTGAGTTGGAGTCTCACCGTTGCCCAGACTGGAGTGCAGTGGCCACTCCCGGCCACCACAGCCTTGACCTGCTGGGCTCCGGCAATCCTTTCGCCTCAGCCTTCCGAGTAGCTGGAACTACAGGCGCGCGCTACCACGCCCGGCTAATTTTTTTTGATTTATTGTAGAGATGAGGTCTCACCAAGTTGCCCAGGCGGGTCTCGAACCCGTGGGCTCAGGCAATCCACTCACCTCAGCCTCCCAAAGGCGTGGGATTACAGGCTGAGCCACCGAGCCCGGCTAGTAGGTAGTTTTTCAACCTTTGCCCCCTTCTCTTCACCACTTTAGGAGTCCCCAGTGCTTGTTGTTTTCATCTTTATGTTTATGCATACCAAGTGTTTAGCACAGTTTCTTAACAGCAGCACTTACTGACATTTGGGGCCATACGATCCTTTATTTTGGGGGTTGTCCTGTGCATTGTAGGATGTTTAACAGCATCTCTACACACTAAATGCCAGTGATGCCACCCCTACACACAGTTGTAACAACAAACATGTTTCCAGACATGACCAACTGTGCCCTGAAGTACAAAATTGTCTGCACTTAAGAACCACTGGAATAGACTGAAGGTTAACACAGGGCTGTTGCACTAAGGTCCAAGATGAATGTTAAGAGCATTAATCAAAACTGTTAGAAAGAATGGATGATGGATTCAATCACTACTATGGAGAATAGGAAGCAAATGATTAAAGGAAAGAAGGAAATGAGGAAGACAGTGGATCTTGTGTTCATCCAGTGTAACGAGAATTACCTTATTAAAATTAACAAAATGTTTTTGAACTTTAAAATTAGGCAGTTGGACTAAGCAAGTTGGCTCACGCCTATAATTCCAAAACTTTGGGAGATTGAGGCAGGAGGATTACTTGAGGCCAGGAATTTGAGACCAGCTTGGGCAACATAGTTAGACACTGTCTCTACAAAAATAAAATAATAAATAATAATAAAATAAATAAATAATAAAATAATACCTGGTCATGTGGTACATGCCTGTAATTCCAGCTACCTGGGAGGCTGAGGCAGGAGGATCTGTGAGCCCAGGAGTTTGAGGCTGTAGTGAGCCAGGATCATGCCACTGCACTCCAGCCTAGGTGACAGAACCAGACCCTGTGTCTAAGAAAAAAAAAGGCAGTTAAAGGAAATTGAAACGGGACTCTCCTGCTGCTGCTGATAACATTGCAGAGACAAGGGGATGCGAAGATAAACCGTTGTAATGTGCAGGTTCATTTAGATTATATTAAGACTGAGGACGTCTTCTGCCTTTTAGTCTTCCATTAGCTGCCTACCAGGGGCCTGTGTGCCATGTTGTTCTAGAAACCTCTCAACCATGTAATAGGTAGAGCTCCACCTCACATAAGTTGTTTTCTTCCTGCAGCTGGGTCAATGTTTATGGTTCTGGCACAGTTGTGTAAGCATCCTGAATTGTATAGTTATTTTACCAGTCAGTATTTGCACCTGAATTCTTTTTCTAGTATTTTTTAAAATCCTCTCTAATCAAGCTACCCTCTCTGCTTTATACGAATATATAAGGGTTTGAGGATTCTTTCCTTTAAAGGAGCTGTCCTTTACAATGCTCTTCAATGTGATTTCTCAATTTCAGGCTTCCAGCCATTGAGTTCTAAATGATTTCCCCCGTGTAATTGTACAGACACCCTTCTTGAGCTCTTTAGGCTATCGTAGTTTCAGATAATTCAATTACCTTTCCCAAATCTCAAAGGCATGTTAAAGTTTTTAAAGAAGGGAATTCAAACTCAACCACATTAGTTGCTTCCTCCTGCAGTCTTCCTTCCTTATGTTTTCACTCCTAGTTCTAAATGTGGTATTTGCAAAGAGGCCAAAGTATTATGGTCTGTATGTGGCCTGTGGACTGGGCCACTGAGCTGTTCTCTAAAAAGTGTTTACACTGGTATTCCTCAAACTGGAAGATGCCCCTGAGTCCCAAGGACATCTTACTGAAATGTAGATGTTGATTCAGCAGGTATGGGACAGGGCCTGGGATTCTGCATTTCTATCAATCTCCCACGAGATGCTGATACTGTTGGTCTCTGGGACACAGACCACACTTTGAGTAGTAAAGATTTAAACTGGGCTTGTGATTGGGGGTTTGCAAGCTGCTAAATTCGGTATTAATCTAGGTGTCAATTACTTAACATTCACCTCACTCGGCTTTCCTTGAAAACCTTGATAATTACTGTTCCAGTTTTCTACTTTAAAATCTGGTATGAAACATGGATGAATTACAAAAACATTATGCTGAGCAAAAGAAGCCAGGCGACAAAAGAGTACATTCCATATGATTCTATTTACGTAAAATTTTGGAACAGGTAAAACTAATCTAGAGTGACAGAAATCAGATCGGTGGTTGCCGGTTGGTGTTTGTGGTGGCCATGGGTTTGTCTAAATTTGTTAAGGATGATAATGGTCCTTATTTCTTAGAAATAATACTGACATATTTACAAGCAAATGATACAGTTCCTGGGACTGGCTTCAAAATAATCTGCTAGAAGAAAGGGTGGGGGTATAACTAAAACAGGAGTGACCATGTGTAATTTTTGAAGCTGGATGTTGAGTATGTGGCCTTCATTGTATTATTCTCCTCTACTTCTCTCTCTCTCTCTCTCCCTCCCTCTCTCTCTGTGTGTGTATTTCCAGAACACAAACTTTTTTTAAAAAAGTTATTTTTACTTGAATTTTTCTTCTCATGATGAAAGCTTTTTATAAATGCAGGAAATATTACCAAAGACTACTTTTAATCATTCATTCATTCAGCATACATTTATAGTAACACCTACTGTGTGCCAGGCACTATGCTAGGCAATGGGATAAATCAAGGAATAAAGAGAAAAAAAAACACTCTACAGTCCTGGCTCTTGCATTCTGGCATAGAAGACAGGCAGTAATTGATTTACAAAATATATAAGTAAATACATTGTATAGTACATGAGACATGAGTGCCACGGGAAAACGAGGCCAGGCTAAGGGGATTGGAAGTAGAGAAATACTGGGTAGGGCAGCCAAGGGTTCATTGAGGCATTGAGTGCTCAGGGTAGGCCTTCCTGAAAAGATGACATTTACATCAAGTCCTGAAGGAAGTGAGGGATTTAGCTCATGAAGACAAATGCAGACAGAGCATTATCGGCAAAGAATAACCAGTGAGGAGGCCTGAGGTAGGAGCATTCCAAGGTTCCAACACAAAGGAAGAGGTCCTTGTGACTGAGAAAATTATGTGTGGTGGTGGGGGAGGACAATAAGTGAGACAATAGGGGTGGCAATGGGTCTAGATCAGTCATTCTAATGACTTTGGCTTTTCATCTGAGATGGAGGCACCCTGAGGGTTTTGAGCAGCTTAGGGCAACCTGACTTCTGTGTTGAGAATAGATAAGGGAAGGTAAAGAAGAGGGGAGGAAGCACTCATTTGGCCTGTTGCCAGTATCTTCTCTCACCTGCTGCCTGCAGATGACTATGTATCTTATTCGCAGCTGAGTATCCTCTCCTCTTTTCCAGTCTCTCCCCTTCTCACAAAATCCTTCACTGTGATACACATTCTAGATGTGGTTCTCGGATTGGACCAGCAGCATCAGCATCACCTGGTAGGATCTTCTGAGCTGCTCCATCAGTAATCCAGGTGAAACCATAGAAAATAACAGGTAAATGAGATGATGGTTATGTTAATTAGCTTGATTCAATCATTTCACGTTGTACACATACATCAAAACATTGTACCCCATAAATATACACAATTATGATTTGTCAATTAAAAATAATATTAACCCCCAAAAGAAGAAATAGTAATAATCCAGGTGAGATACAATAGGGAGCCAGACCAGGTGGAAGCTCTGGAGGTAGGAAAAAGTCATCAGATTTTGGAATTATTTTGAAAGTAGAGCCAGCAGCATTTTGTGACTCACTGGCTGTGTGCTGTGAAAGTAACAGAGAGTGAAAGATGTCTCCAAGTTTGGGGCCTGAATATGTGGAAAAATGGAGTTGTTGTTGCAATGGGAAGATGCTTGGGGTGTCCAAATAAGGGTTGAAAGGCTGTGTTACAAACCCTCTACTCTGCAATGAACATAACATCCAACTTCCTTAGAGTCCACCATTATGTTTGTGTAATAGCTTCCTAAAAACTACAAAATGGCTTTTCCTTCAAAGAAAATTTGAAGAGGTATTGAGGAATACAGGAAGTCTGAACCATAAATTTGTAGGGCATTTTGTGTGATGCTAGCAGTTAATGGCAATATGCTCTACATTCTTTTCTGTAGCATCCTAATTTGTCATGCCTGAAATGCACCTGGGTGATTGAGAATGTGTTTGCTTCCTTTCAAGATGTGGTTGGTAACTGTAGCAAGAGGAATGTTGCAGAATAATTTGTTATTACAAAAGAAAATGGCTGAAGAGTTTATGGTAGACTAAAACCTGACATCAATCCTAATCTTATTTTCACTTGCTGTGACTCAGGAGTGATGTTGACTTTCTTTGCAGCTGACATCTTGTGCTGTCAACCTCTCTTTTGTGTATGTGTTTGTTTTTGCTTGTTTATTGTCACTATATCAACATCTTTCTACTTAGTCTCCTGAAATATAAGAATTAAGATTTAAACAATATATAATGTAATATGATCATGATTATTTAGTTGTGGTTGTTGAGTTCCATATACTACTTTTATTTTTATAAGCAGTTTTGAATATAAGTGCACATTCACCTAAATTGACTATTATGTGAAATAATTTTCATGGCTGGTTACTAGGTGGTTTTGTGCCAACAATAGCAAGCATGATTCCAATTGGATAGTATTGCAGCTTTTCATCAATTTTGTTATTCACTATCAGTATAGGATCATACTACCCTCAATCATTTTCTGCTATTACCACAACCTCATAATAATACAAAATATTAGATAATAACAAATTATGCTAATACAGTCTTCAGAAGAATATTGTATTTAGCGATTCAGTGGCCCATGCTTCTGAAACATTTTCTGTAGGTCAGTTTCTTTCAGGTCTATGAGGAGCTGACTTCTTTGTCTCTCTTTTGCTTTTTCATTCATTGCATTACATTCTCATTGTAAGCAATTCTGTATGATAGACACAATAATTTGAAAAATTATTAAATTGCTATCTTAGCTCAGCTGGTATAACAAAATATCATAGACTGGGTGGCTTAAACAACAGGCATTTTTTTTTTCCTCACGGTTCTGGAGGCTGGAAGTTCAAGATCATGGTGCTGACAGATTTGGTTCCCGGTGAGGACTCTCTTCCTGACTTGCAGATGGCCACCTTCTCTTCATGTCCTCACATGACAGAGAGGGAAAAAGGGAGAGGAGAGAGAGAGGGAGGAGGGAGAGAGGGAGAACATGCACACTCAAGCATGCTCTGGTCTGTCTTCTTCTTATAAGGACACTAACCCCAGCATGGTGGATACACCCTTGTAACTTTATCTAAACCTAATCACTCCCAAAGGCCCCACCTCCAAATTATATCACATTCCAGGTTAGGACTTTAACATATGAATTTGAGGGGACATATTTAGTCCATAAAAATGGCCTTTTAGTAAGATTTGTTATATAGCTCTCACCTCAGGAATCTGTTCTTGGCTGCTCACCCTTGACGTAGTAAACCATCTCTTGGAATGGAATTGAAATGGAAATGGAGGGGGCTTCATACCTTCATCCCACCCAATATGAGATAGAAATCCCAGAAGGAACATGAATGGCAGAGCAAGGAGCAAAATGAGGACCAGGAGACTGGTTGGGAGCTTATTGCAGTAATGTAGGGGAATGATGATGGAGGCTGCAACCATCAGATGGGCTGTGGGCTTTGCAAGAGATGAGTACATTCTGGATATATTTTAAATATAGGACTAACAAGATTTGCTGATGGATAAATAGATCATGTGGCTCAAGCATAACTCCAAGGCTTTCCACCTGAGTAGCTGGAAAAAGGTTGTTGACAGGCAGGGTGTTCTTGGAAGCTTGTATTAGGGAAACTGAGGAAGACACAGTTTGGCAGAATGAAGTGGCATTGCATAGGAGACAGCTGCTGCCCTCCATTTTGTTTATAGTCTTTGAGTGTGATTACTAGTCTAATCTACCACTGGACATTTTCCAAATCTTCCCAGGAAATGAAAAATGCTGGGAAAGGAAATGCTATGGGTTTATGTGTCAGTATTGAGCATAGACTTCAACCCCCAAATGGAATATATTGCTCTAGTTGTCTAAATTGTAATATTTTCAATTTTAACATTTATGTGAATATAGTACTTTTATTGAAGAACAAATTGCATCAAACGTTGGTTGAAAAGCAAGTTAAAGTAATCCACATTTATGTACAGTTTAAATTCCTTGAGCCAGACATCAAAATATGCATACAGTGTGGCTATCCAATAACGAGGCCAATTAATAAACTACATGAGAACCCATTCTTGCTTTTTATGGCACTATACCCTCTTCTCCTATTTAAACCCAAATTACGATTCCATTTTGTTCAAGTTCCATCTTTTAAATTCCATCCTTTCTTTGTTTGCAGTCAAGACATTTTTAAATTACAAATTTAAAAGTCATTAAATTACATCAGAAACCCAATACTTGAATCATAGTTGTAAATTTGGATTCTTTATTCTCCAGCCAAAATTCCGCAGAAACTTCTCTTTGTAGCCTTTCAGCTAGTAAAGGCTCCTCCTTTTGTGTTTTAAAAAATGACTGTTATTCTAAACCTGTGTTATTTGAATTTTCACAGGTACTGCTGTTTTAAGTCTAATTATTAAAATATTAAGTGAAATATTAGGATATCGTGGAAGCACTGTCTATTTTGAAATGGTCACATTTATCCCTTCCATTCTCTTTCAAATGGACAGGTACAAATAGTCATCATCTGATTTAAAACATTACCATTTTTATTTTTTCCAGTGCCTATTTCATGAAGATCCAGGCAGAGTTCTCCATCAAGAAAGGTAGATCTCATAAAGTGCTGCCTTACTTACTGAACTAAAATAATCAAGGAGAAATTTGCCACTAACCTCAAGGCTAAGGAGAGATACGAGTATACATCTCTTTTACCAAGCCCTGTTAATCTTTGATCCTCTTAGTTGAAGGGTAAGGAACACTGTTAAAATGTTGGCTGCAAGGAAGGCAAGAACTTGATTAGGGTTCTAAATGTATCGTTTCATTTGGTTCTACCAACATCGAATTAAGTGGTTTTACACAATTAGCTGAAACAAATATCGAGTTTCCTGTCTTGCTCCTCACTTTCCCCCTTCTCAGGAAGCAAGCCGGAATTGACTCTGCATCAGCCTTAACCTCCAGGACTTGTGGGAGGTCAATACTCATCAGCTACCTTTTAGAAATATCAACAATGACCACACTAAAACAGCATCATTATTGATCCTTTGATTGCTGTTCTCACTTTAATGTCAAGAATCTGAAGTCTTGACCTTGCAACCATAGCCCTTGAGCTTTTATGAGATAATTACTTTTAATGATACAACAGTATTATTGACACGTAGAAATCTATTTTTGGTGATAATGGAAATAGTTCCTCAAATAGCAAGAGTGTGTTTTGTTTTGTTTTTTTCTGTTATTTTCTGTGGCAGGCACAATTGGTTGTATCCACAAGTACATTTCCCATTCTTTCTTGCTACCAGGGACCCAATTTTTTTATGGTGGTAATGTGCGCAATTCGGGGGATGTCTAAATCAGTGGTGTCAACTAGTAGTTTAAATCAGTGCATGGTATTTTCATTTCCCTTGGACAAATACTCCCTTTTCCAGCCCTTCTTGCAGATTAGATGGCCATGTTACTTTTGACCAATGAAACGGAAGGGTAAGACTGCTGTGGGACATCCAGGAAATACTTTACTGCTTGACAAAAGAGAGTTTGGAAGGTCACCTCCACTGCACTGCAATTTCCTCCTTTTTTTCTACCTTGAATATGGCTGTAAGATGTGATGCCCAGATCGGCAGCAGCTATCTTACAACCATGAGGTTAAAAACCTAAGGCAAAATGCTGAGAACGACAAAGTGGAAAGATGAAAATGAGCCTGGGACCTTGATGATACTGTTTACCTAAGGCATCAAACCACGAATTCTCTACTTTCTTTTGAGATGATAATATATATCTGTTGTTCAGGTCTTTATTAATCATTCCTCCACAAGAAATCTTCCTAATTGAGTTAGTTTCTGTTGTGCTTTGCAGGCAATTCATCTACTTACTCTACTTCGTAGAAGCAAGCATAGCCTAGAAAGAGTCCTGAATTAGCCGAGATTTGGGCTTTAGTCTCAGAACACTTATATTTGAATGCCTACTTTCATCAGATACTGTGCTCTGTATTGGGAATATTAAGGTTGATAATAAGTGCTCCTAACCCCAAGGAATCTCATAAACAAGTGGAAGAGATTGGCTTTAAATTGATAATTTTGATACAGTGAGTCAAATATAATAATGGAGGTATAGACTAAAAGTTATGGGAGCAAAAACTGGGGTCATGGACTCCATTTTCTAAGGCAAAGAGAAAACTTCTGATAGAAGATATTCTTTTAAAAAAATAAATTTTAATGAGGTATAACTTGCAAACAATAAAATTCATCCATTTGAAATGTAAATTTTATGTATAATTCTGTCACAACCACCAGAGTCTGTAGAAACATCACAGATTATCAAGATATGGAATATTGACACCACTCCAAAAAGTCTATCTTCTCCCCAGATTCCCTGATCTTGACAAACATTGACCTGAATTCTGTTCATGTAGTCTTGCCTTTTCTAGAATGTGAAATTAATATATTTAGTTCCCTTTCATTTTCAAGATTAGTTTTGTTTAGATATAGAATTTTTGGTTGACAGTTTTTGTGTTTTTTTCATTCTGAATATATAATTTCACTGCCTTTTAAGCCTTTCTAATTTGATAAGTCAGCTTTCTGTTGTATTGTTTTTTCCACTGTATATAATGAATTGTTTTTCTCTTGTTTCTTTCAAGATTTTTCTTTTTCTGTGGCTTTTAACAGTTTGACTATGATGTTTCTAGGTGCAGATCTTTTTGTTTGTAGTCTAATTGGAGTTTGTTAAGCTTATTGGGTATGTAGATTAATGTGTATTATTAAATTTGGAAAGGTTGCAAAAGTTATTTCTTCAAATATTCTGTCTTTTTCTTCTTTTAGCACTCCTATTTCTTATAAGTTGGTATACTTGATATTGTTCCACAAATATCTAAGTCCCTGCTAATTTTTCTTCAATTCTTTCCCTATATATAATTCAAATTGGTTGATTTTGTTGATCTATTTCAAGTTTACTGAATTTTTTCTTCTGTCATCTCAGCTCAACTCACAAGCTCATCTAGTGAATTTTTCATTTCAGTTATTGTACTTTCTAACTCTAGAATTTTCATTTGGTTATTTTCAACATAGTTTCTATTGTTATATAGGTATTTCCAGCTTCTTCAGTCATTGTCATTATATTTTTTCTTTAATCCTTAAAGAGCTATGATTTTCCTTAATTCTTTGAACCAGTTTACAACTGCTTTGAAGTCTGTTGAATACAGCAACTGGACCCATTCAGAATCTATTTTTTTTAAGTCCTATTTTTTTAGTATGGGTTATACCTTTCTATTTCTTTCTCTCAACTTTTTGTTGTTGTTGTTGTTGTTGTTGTTGAAAACAAAATTAAAAGATGGATAGTTCCTATAATTTTCTTAGTGCATCCAGGCTGCTATAACAAAGTAGCATAGACTGGGTGGCTTATAAACAACACAAATTTATTTTTCACAGTTCTGGAGGCTGGAAATTCAAGATGAAGATGTCAGTATGGTTGGATTCTGGTGAGGGCTCTCTTTCCAGGTTGCAGACTGCCATCTTTTTATATCCTTACATGGCAAAAAGAGAGTGAGAGAGCTCTCTGGTGTCTCTTTTATAAGGGCACAATTTCCAGTAATGAGAGCTCCACCCTTATGACCCAATTGCCTCACAGAGGCCCTACCTTCTAATACCATCGGATTGGAGATTAGAATTTCAACGTATGAATACTGAGGGAGCCACAAACATTCATTTTATTGCAATAACATATTGTAGACACTGTGGGCTTTGAATTTTTTTTCCCCTTAGGGTTGTTGTTTTTGCTGACTTCTCTCTTTTAGTTTTATTTTGCTTAGTAACTTGCTTTCCTTTAATCTATGGAATCTTTTCCATCTCTCCCTCACTCCCTGGGTAAGTGACTTGTTGCTGCCTCCTTTTCCTCTTCCTCTGCCTCCGCCTCCACCTCCATCTCCTCCTCTCCTGACTTTCTATGGTCTATATACCTTTTGTCTATATATTTAGTTGTCAGCCAATGATTAGACAGATATTATGTCAAACAACTCATGCCAGTAAAGATTCTACTTTCTGCTGATGGATCTCTGTATAGGTGTAAAAGCACTTTCAAAGTTTAATCAGTTTTCAGTCTTCTTTAGTTTTTTGCTGGATCCTCTTGGGTCTTCTTTGCATGTTCAAACAGCCTCACAATCACCCAGAGATTTGTGGCGAGCTTGGATCTTCTCAGCCACCTAATTAGCCAAGCATGTGTATAGAGCACTTTTAGCTCCTCTATGGATCTCTCTTTCCAGGATATTCCTGTTAAATTTCTGGCATTCTAGTTAGTCTGCCACTCATTTCCAGTGGGATTACAGCCACAGACTAACAGAGCTATGGACTTTTCCCTTTTGTTTCCTACCAAATGTGCTATTTTTACTGGCAACATCACTGGATCATGGATTTTTCATCATCTGCTCCAAATCAAGGCAGCCCCATCTAGTGGCAACTATTCTGCTTTACACTGTCAGTTCTATCTGATGCTGCTACAAAGTAGAACTACTTTGCTGATTAATATGAGTAGGTGGATGGGAATTTATGTGATCTGTTCCAGGCAAGAATGCAATAGACTAAACTATTTTACTCAAAGTTCACAATTTGTAATGAATAAAAGCATCTCAATTTATTGTCTGTTTTTCATCTATTTTTAGATCTTTGAAATCATTGTTAGTCCTGTACAGTCTTATACTTGTGTTTTGGGAAGAGATTTTCTGACTATATTACTCTGCTATTACCAAAACTTTTTTTACATGCATTTTTATGTTACATCTTGCTTTCCTGGAAACCTATTTGGTCATGACATATTATTCTTTTTATATAAAAAAAGATGTTAACTATATTTGATTTGTTAACATTTCATTAAAGATTTTTTTATCTGTGTTCATAAGTGATATTGGTTTCTATAAGTGATATTGGTTTCTACTATACCTTTCTTGTAATATCTTTTTCTTGTTTTGGTATCAGGGTAATGCCAACCTGATTTTTAAAAGTGGTACATATTCCCTCATCTTCTATTTCCTGGAAAATTTTGTGTACTATTGGTCTTATTTTGTCTTATTCTTCTTCTCCTTCTGCCTTTTTCCTTCTTCTTTCTTCACTCTGTTGTCTAGGCTGAAGTGGTGGCACGATCATAGCTTACTGCATCCTCGAACTCCTGTGCTCAAGTAATTCTCCACCTCAGCCTTCTGAGTAGCTGAGACTATAGGTATGCTATACTATGCCAAGCATGTTTTTTATTTTTGTAGAGATGGGTCTTGCTGTGTTGCCCAGGCTGGTCTTAAACTCCTGGCCTCAAGTAATCCCCCTGCCTTGGCTTCCTAAAGTGCTGGGATTACAGCACACTTGGCCTTTATTTCTTATTTAAATATGTGGCAGAACTCACCATTAAAGCCATCTTTAATACATACAGACTATTTAGATAATCCATTTCTTCTTGAATGAGCTTTGGCAGTTTGCATCTTTCAAGAAACTTGTCCATTTTACCTGAGTTTTGAAATTTATTGTCATAATATTGGTCACAATAGTGTCTTAACGTCATTTAATGTTTGTAGGATATATGGTGATAACTTCTTTTTATTCCTGATATTGCTGATATATGTATTTCCTTTTTTTCTTGATTAGTCTGGCTAATATTTTTTCATTATCTTCTCAATAATGGTCTAATTGAATTTATTTGTTGTCATTGTTTTCTGTTTCTTTGGTATTTTTTTTTTCTCTTTATTCATTTTTTTTCTTCTGTTTACTTTGGGTTTCCTTTGCTTTCCTTTTTCAGGTTTCCTTGAATTGAAGCTTAGAGCACTCATTTTAGACCTTTCTTCTTTTCTAATACATTCATCAATACTGTAATTCTCCCTCTAATCACTCCTTTAATCTGTATCCCAAAAATTTTGATAAATTGTGTCTGAATGTTCAAAATTCAGTTAAAAATATTTTCTAATATCCTCTGTGATTTTTTTCAACCTATGAATTATTTAGAGTTGTGTTTTTTAAATTCCAAATATATAAGAAATGTTCCCAGTATTTCTAAAAATTGATTTCTAGGTTAGTTTTGTGTTCAGAGAACATATTTTAAATTTTATTTTATAGTTGTGAGGTACAAGTGATAATTTACTGCATAAGTAAGTTGCATGCAAGTGAAGTTTGGGCTTCTAGCTGGTCCTTTCTCCCCCAGTGTGTTGCCACGCCTCCCCCTCCTCCCTCCCTTCCTCCCCTAGCAGTGTCTATCATCTGCTGATTCCACCCTTGTGTTGTGTGACCAGTGATCAGGGCCCACTTATGAGTGAGTACATAGGGTATTCAGTTATTTGTTCCTATGAGTTCACTTTGTGTGATGGTCTCCAGCTGCATCCTTGTTGCTGCAAAGCTCATGATTTTGTTCTTCTTTATGGTTGTATAATATTCCATCGTGTGTATGTACTACATTTTCTTTCTCCAGTTCACTTTCGATGGACATCTGGGTTGGTTCCATGTTTTTGCTATTGTGAATGGTGCTGCAATGAACATACGTGTGCAGGTGTCTTTTTGGTAGAACAATTTATGTTCCTCTGTTTATATTCCCCGAAGAAGGATTACTGGATAGAATGAAAGCTCAATTTTTAGTTCTTTGAGAAATTGCCACACTGTTTTCCACAAAAATTAAACAGGTTTACATTCCCCCCAACAGTGTAGAAGCATTACTTTTTCTCTGCACCCCCGTGCCAGCATCATTGTTTTTTGACTTTTTAATGACTGTCATCCTTACAGGTGTTAGGTGGCATCTCATTGTAGTTTTGATTTGCATTACTCTGATGACTAGTGAAGCTGGGAATTTTTTCATATATTCATTGACTGCTTGTATGTCTTCCTTTGAGAACTGTCTGTTCATGACATTTTCCCACTTTTTAATGTGGTTGTTTGTTTGTTTTTCTTTCAATTCATTTGAGTTCCTTGTAAATCCTGGATGTTAGAATTTCATCAGATGTATAGGTTGCAATTATTTTTTTCCCAATCTGTGGGTTGTCTCTTTACGCAGAGAACCACATTTTTAAAAATAAATTAATTGATTTATTATAAAGATGTGGGGTACGATTCAGGGCTAGGTATACAAACAATGATCATGCAGATACCCTTGTTGATGAGGCATGCCCCTCCCTCCCCTAGCAGCTTCCCCCAACTGCCAGTCCCACCCCCCCCCTTCCCCTGACAGTTTTCTGCTACTGCCAAACGCCTTCCCACAGCATTATAATTGTTCAAGGTCACCTTATGAGTGAGAACATATAGAACTCAGTTCTTTGTTTCTGTGATAAATCACTGAGTATGATCGACTCCAAATCCATCCAATTTGCTGCAAAGTCCATATATTTGTCCTTCTTTATG
>CAUYQG010233433.1:0-26249 GCA_963574415.1 Tarsius wallacei | reverse complement strand
GGTAGGGGTCCTGTTTCAATCTTCTGCATGTGGTCAGCCAGTTTCCCCATCACCATTTACTGAATAGGTTCTCCTCTCCCCAGTGATTGTTTTTGGAGGCTTTGTCAAAGATGAGCTGGTTGAGAAATTGAGGTTTTACTTCTGGAATCTCTATCTTGCTTCATTGGTCTATATGCCTGTTCTTGTACCAATACCAGGCTGTTTTGATTATTGTGGCCTTATAGTAAAGCTTGAAGTGTGGAAATGTGATACCTCCTGCTTTGTTTCTTTGCTAAGGATTGTTTTGGCTATTCATGGTCCTTTATGTTTCCTTATGAATTTCTGTATTGTCATTTCCAGCTCTGAGAAGAATGATGTTGGTAATTTAATGAGTATTGCGTTGAATCTGTAGATTTCCTTTGGTAGGATGAACATCTTAACAATGTTGTTCTTCCTATGAGCATGGAATATTTTTCCATTTATTTTTGTCTTCTTGGATTTCTTTGAGCAGCGTTTTGTAGTTCTCATTGTAAAGGTCTTTCACTTCTCTGGTTAGGAAGATGCTGAGGGGTTTCATTTTTTTGGTGGCTATTGTGAATGGGATTGTGCCTTTTTTTTTTTTTTTTTGAGTTGGAGTCTCACTCCGTTGCCCAGACTGGAGTGCAGTGGCCGCTCCCGGCCACCGCAGCCTCGACCTGCTGGGTTCCGGCGATCCTTCCGCCTCAGCCTTCCAAGTAGCTGGAACTACAGGTGCGCGCTACCACACCCGGCTAATTTGTTGATTTTATTGTAGAGATGAGGTCTTGCTTGCCCAGGCGGGTCTCGAACCCGCGGGCTCAGGCAATCCACTCATCTCAGCCTCCCAAAGGCGCAGGATTACAGGCTGAGCCACCGAGCTCGGCTGGGATTGTGCTTTTAATTTGGGTCTCTGCCTGCTTGTTGTTGGTGTACAGGAATGTAACTGTCTTTTGCACATTTATTTTGTACCCCGAAACTTTGCTAAAGTCCTTTATCAGTGCAATAGGTTTTTGACAGATCCTCGATACCACCACTTTTCTGGGAGCAGCATCCTTTTATTTTTTGAATTTTCCTATGATACATTCCTCTCTGATCTATCCTCATCCTTTGCTTCTTCAACATTCACAAGCTGCTGTTATGTGTGTGGTTTTAATTGGAGCTGCCATTTGCTTCGGCATCCCCACTTTCTCAGCCAAGGGGAATCACCCAAGTGAGGGCAAATCAGAGTTTCCCCTTGCGTTTTCCCAGTTGGAACTGAAGGAGAGATACAGTTGCTCTCTTTTGAGGGAAACTTCCGTTGTGAAGCTAGAGATCAATCATCAGTTGAATCTCTGGAGCTGCTGCCAGGAGATTAAATGAAGATGATGAGTAGAGAAGAAACAGAAGAAATGGAGAGAATCCGGGAGGGATCTGAGTCCCACGTTCCAAGAGATGAAAAGGCTCGGCTGCACATCTGCCCTGCCCCCGGTTCAGTTCCTCCACCCTACTTTGGGACCCTAGTATATTGCTATTTTGCTTAACTTGATTGTCTTTGACTTACAACCCAAAGTGACTTAGTGTTTGTTAGGTCTGTAGATGGCCTAACAAACAACGGGGCGCCCATTCTTAGGACTTGATCTTAGGTCCTTGCCCCATTCTCTTTATGTTGTTTAATAATTCTTCTCTAGACTGATTTATCAGCACTTTTGTCTGCTAGCCATTTAAATAAATCGCATTTCAGAAAATGCAAGCTTTCCTTTTTTGAAAAAAACTACATAGTAGAAAAATTAAAGCCACGGTGTTTCATTTTGGGATACAAATAAGCTTAACCTAACACATCGACCTAGTTTCTTGGCTCTACCTTGATAACTCCCCAGACTAATCGTTTTTTTCCTTCTCTAACTAAACCAGGTTTATTCTAGTTAGTTGTATTTTAAGTTTCAGGGACAAATCTCTCATCTATAATTACTAATGGTGAACTTGTCCAGAAATTCACCAAATGGTTATTTCTTTAAGTCAACTTCAATTTCTAAATTATTTCCAACTTTGGCTGTTTATTCCTGTTCTTCTGTTACTAGAAAATACTCTCTTTTTTTTTCACTTCCTTTCTCCCTCCCATTATTATCCTTCTCGTCACCCATCACTTTCCTTTCATTGGGGTTTACATTGATCAATCCCTGGCTTTCCTAATACCATCTACTTATGTTTCATACAAATAAAAGCTATATTAGAATAAAGCTCAGATCCTTATGTGAAAATGTGATAACTTTTTTCTTTTCTTCAATAAGGGTCATACAGACAGTATGTATCTTATCAGGAAGAAAAAATTTTACATTATTTAGACATGATTATCTTTTTTGTCAAATGTTTTGAGTTTACTTTCAAATTTCATATATAATTTTAAAATACAGGTTTTAACTGAATAGTAAAGGATATGTAGGCAGAGGAATGCCTACGGGGCATTCCCAGGAAGGAAGCTAACTCTTTTGTTTTGTTTTGTTTTGTTTTACTAAATCATACTTGTGGACTTTATCTCACTTACTCAAGTCAATCCCCAGGTTTAAAACTTATGGAAATACAGCAAATTAAGATGTTTAAGTCACTCAGGAACAATTAGTTTTTTATATGACTACATCTTTCCAGGAATGGGATAGGGCTTCAGTCTTTTCAGCTTTCTATTGTGACTACCATAGAAAATGCTTGATGTTGTAACCACCGTTGGTTTGTTACTACCAAAAGCAATGTTTTTGAAAACCAAGGACTGCAGTGTCTCATACTGATGCAATTGGATAGAACCTCGAGAGGACATCTGCTCCCACCGAAGGACATTCAGCAGAATGAGAACCAGTCAGGATCAGTCCAACAGTCATTTTCAGTGCCATCTGAGACCAGCAGTTAAGAACTTACAAGCCTGATTGTAACTCTCAAGTGTGAATGAGAGGATCCACGACTGAGAGTAAAGAGACTTTTCTGTTCTCAATCTGCTGCTGCTATTTTTAATTTTTAAAAAGCATTTCATTCTTTATTGACTTGCTTATTTATGCTTCCTTTTACTCTTTCATTCAATAAATGCCTGCCAAATGATATTCAGGACTCGGGGATAGAGAGAGTGACCAAACGAAGTCTTAGTCCTCCCAGCAAGTTAGTGGGCATCGGAAAGACAACAGAGAAAAGGACAAATAGGTGACATAATGGCAGGGAGTTAGAAGCACACAAAGAAAAATAAAGCATGACAGAGAGAGAGGGGTGATGGGGAGTGCCATTTTACATGCTATGCCTCAGGACGGCGTCCCTGAAGAGATGACATTTGAGCAGCTGTCTGACTGACGTGAGCCTTCCGGTGATAGAGCATTCCAGAAAGAGGAGAATGTGCAGAGGGCTTGAGCCTAGAGAGTATCTCCAGGGAGGTTCTGGAGAATAATCCTCTTCCAAGTTCATGCCGTTTGTTGAAATGTGCAGTTCTTTGGGGCTGTAGGACTGGTGCCCCATTTTCTTTTGGGCTCTTGGCCAGAGGTCACTTTTAAGTCCTTGCCCCATGGCCCCCACCATCTGAAAGCCAGTCCTGGATAGCTTCCCTGCTGTTGAATCCTTCTCACACTTTGAATCTCTGATCTCTTCTTGTGACAACAGCAGAAAACTCTGCTTTGAATGGGCTCCTGTGATGCGATTAGGCCCACCCAGATCGTTTCCATTTTAATTAGCTCAAAGTCAACACATCTGCAAAATTGTCTTTGCATATAACATAATCATGGACAGATGTGATATCTCTTTGTATTCATGGTCTCCAGAATTGGAATGGGAAATTTTGGAAGTTTCTTTCCAGCCAGAAGTGCTATGCAGCAGGTTTCAGCCAACTTTGACTGTAAAGAGCCAGATAGTAAGTCTGCGTTGTAGGTCATGCTGTCTCGTCATAACTTCTTAACTTTGCAGTTGTACAGTGAAAGCAGGCATAAACAATGTATGAATGAATGGGCATGGCTGTGTTTCATTAAAACTTTATTTAGAATTCTGTCTACCACTGCATCTTTCAATTTAACTCTAATTTGGTTCTTCTGAACCTACAAAGAAGTTTTAGTTTTATTGTATCACTAGAACATACCATGTTTCATTGTAAGAAAAATTCAAACTAAACACAGAAGTATATTTATTTATTTTATTTTATTTTATTTTTGAGTTGGAGTCTCACTCTGTCGCCCAGACTGGAGTGCAGTGGCCGTTCCCGGCCACCGCAGCCTTGACCTGCTGGGCTCCGGCGATCCTTCCACCTCTGCCTTCCGAGTAGCTGGAACTACAGGCACACGCTTCCACGCCCGGCTAATTTTTTGATTTATTGTAGAGATGAGGTCTCGTCTGCCCAGGCGGGTCTCGAACCCGCGGGCTCAGGCAATCCACTCACCTCAGCCTCCCACAGCGTGGGATTACAGGCTGAGCCACCAAGCCCGGCTCAAAAGTATATTTAAATAGTTTAAATTTATAATGTCATCTTTTGGGGAAATAACCTCTGAGTGTTTCTGCTATGACCTAAAAGCAGAACATTGTCCCAGTCATCTTTTTGTCTATTGAGCCTGGTAGCAGATGACATCCAAAATTTAAATTCTTTTACAGTGCACTGAGTAGAAAGTTTTCTTATGTTGATTGCTGGTGCAGCAGTTGATATCCTAAATCTAAAAGACAGCACAGCATGCATATTTAAAATATGCTACTTCATTATAGCCCAAAATATTTTATTGGCAACATTATCCTACATTTCTAATAAATACAGTTCTGCATTCCAGTAATATGCATAAAATATTTATTTAAGAATCAACTCCCCCAAAATATAATTTACTAGTTAGAATAATATTCTGTAATTTCATAGACTAGGAAACAGAGGAGATTTAGTAGGCAAGTGATTATGGTCTTTAAATATTTAAAAATTACAAAAGGGGAAATAAGTTATTTTGTGTGAATCTAGTAGGTAAATTTAGGACTGAAGGGCAGAAGTTGCAAGGAGGTGTATTTCAGTATATAGAGAGAATTTTTCTTTTCCTAAATATAAAACTAAAATAGAGCTCCCTTAGCAGGAGCAGGCTGCCTACAAAACCAGTTTCTTTCCAGCCAGAAGTGCTATGCAACAGGTTTCAGCCAACTTTGTAAAGAGCCAGATAGTAGGTCTGCGTTGTAGGTCATGCTGTCTCGTCATAACTTCTTAACTTTGCAGTTGTACAGTAGAAAGCAGGCATAAACAATGTATGGATGAATGGGCATGGCTGTGTTTCATTAAAACTTTATTTACCAATGGGAGGCCGAGGCGAGTGGATTGCCTGAGCCCACAGGTTCGAGACCCACCCAGGCAATTTGGCGAGACCTTGTCTCTACAATAAATAAAAAATTAGCCAGGCGCGGTAGCACACGCCTGTAGTTCCAGCTACTTGGAAGGTTGAGGCAGAAGGATCGCTGGAGCCCAGCAGATGGAGGCTGCGGTGGCCGGGAGCGGCCACTGCACTCCAGTCTGGGCGACAGAGTGAGACACCAACTCAAAAAACAACAACCACAACAAAAAACTTTATTTACAAAAACAGGTGCTAGGCCAGATTTCGTCTGTGAACTGTGGTTTGTCAACCTTCATATACTGCATTTCCTAAACCGGGTGGGAAGAGAACCTGAATGTCAACTCAGTCCCTTCCAAATCTAAAACTTCAGTGTTATATGATTCTTTGGGTAGAATATAGGAAGGCGTAGACATCATTTGCTAGAGTATTCCTCTAGAAGAAGATATTCATACCCACTTCTTATTCAAATAGGCATCCAAATAACTTTAAAGGAAAAAAAATACAGTTAGATGAGGTTAAGCTGCATGCCTCCAAATAACTGGAAGTTTATGAACATTTTTAAAAGTGGAAAACTATTCATGAAACCATGAAACAGAGGATTTTTTTCTGAGCTAAGCATTAATACATTTTCTACCTTTTTTAATGTAAAAATTGTATCTACTTACTGTTGACAATATGATGATTCACTGTACATATACATGGCGAAGTGATTACCACGATCAAGCTAATTAACATAGCCCTCATCTTACAAAGTTATCACAGATAATGTGTAAGTGTTCTGAGAACATCTAAGACCCACTCTCTAACAAATTTCATAGTTTCAATATAGTGTTATTAACTAGAGTAACCATGTTGTGCAGTAGATCCCCCAACTTGTTCATCCTGCATAACTGAAACTTTGTGTCTTTTTTTTTTTTTTTTTTAGTTAGAGTCTCACTCTGTCACCCAGACTGGAGTGCAGCGGCCGCTCCGGCCACCGCAGCCTCGACCCGCTGGGCTCCGGCGATCCTTCTGCCTCAGCCTTCCAAGTAGCTGGAACTACAGGCACGCGCCACTACGCCCGGCTGGTTTTTTGATTTATTGTAGAGATGAGGTCTCGCCAAGTTGCCCAGGCGGGTCTCGAACCCGCAGGCTCAGGTCATCCACTCACCTCAGCCTCCCAAGGCGCGGGATGACAGGCTGAGCCACCGAGCCCGGCTTCTTTGTGTCTTTTGACCAACATAACCTTGTTCCCTCACGTCCCCAACACGGGCAACCACCATTCTACCCTGTGCTTCCATGACTTTTTAGAGTCCACATGCAGGTGTGTCTATTTGGATGACTCTATGATTTTTATTTTTAATTTTGCTAATGTGGTGTATAACACTTATTGACTTGCATATGTTGAAACATCCTTGCATGCCAGGGATAAATCCCTTTTGATCGTGATCCTTTTAATGTGCTTTTGAATTTAGTTTGCTCATATCTTGCTCAGGATTTTTGCATCTATGTTCATCAAAGGGGCTGACCTGTAATTTTCTTTTCGTGTAATGTCCCTGTCTAGCTTTGGCATCAAAGTAATATTGGCCTCATAAAATGAGTTTGGAAGTGTTCCCTCCTCTTCAATTTCTGGAAGAGTTTGAGAAGGACTGGTAGTAATTATTCTTTAAATGTTTGGTAGACTTCATCAATGAAGACATCAGGTCCTGAGCTTTTCTTTATTGGGGGTTTTTTATTTATTTATTATTACTGATTTAAGTATTGGCCTGTTTAGATTTTCAATTTCTTCCTGATTTAGTTTTGGTAAGGTGTGTGCTTCTAGGAATTTATCTATTTCTTCTAGGCTATTCACTTAGTTGACATATGGTTTTTTGTAGTCGTGTATCGTAGAGGCTCTCTTATGAGCCTCTGTATTTCTGTGGTATCAGATGTAATGTTTCCTCTTTCATTTATAATTTTATTTACTTAGATCACTCTTTTCATAATTAGTGTAGCTAAAAATTTCTCAATTTTGTTTATTTTTTTTTAAAACTTGGTGTCCTTAATCTTTTGTTTTTCTAGTCTCTATATCACTAATTTTTGCGTGGATCTTTATTGTTTCCTGTCTTCTGCTGACTTCGGTCTTAATTTGATCTTCTCATTGCTTCAGATGTAAAGCTAAGATATTTCAGATCTTTCTGTTTTCTTAATGCAGGTGTTTATTGCTATACATTTTTTTCTTACAATTGCTTTTGCTGCATCCTACAAATTTTGTTATGTGTGTTTCCATTTTCATTTGTCTCAAGATAGTTTTTGATTTCCTTTTGAATTATTCTTTGACTCATTGGTTTTTCAAGAATGTGTTAATTTTCACCTATTTGTGAATTTTCCTATTTTCCTTCTGTTGTGGATTTATAGTTTTATACCGTTATGCTTGGAAAAGATATTCGATATTATTTCTATCTTTTTGAGTTTGTTAAGGTTTGTTTTGTGACCTAACGTATGACCTATCCTGGAGAATGTTTTGTGTGTGTTTGAAAAAAATGTGTCCTCTGCTACTGTTGGAAGGCATGTTTTGTGTATGTCTGTTATGTCTACTGATCTATGGTGTTACTCAAGTTCAGTGTTTACTGATGATCTATCTGGGTGACTTATACATTGTTGAAAGTGTCTTACTGTCTATTTCTTCTTTAGTTCTGTTAATATGTGCTTCTTATATTTAGGTGTTCTGACGTTGAGTACATATGTATTTACAACTGTTATATCCTCTTGTTGAGTTGACCCTTTTATTGTTGTTTCATACTTTCTTTGTCTTTTGTGGCAGTTTTGGACTTAAATTCTATTTATTTGATATAAGGATAGCCACCTCTGCTTTCTTTTTTACCATTTGAGTGGAATATATTTTTTCTTCTTTTACTTCCAGTCTATGTACGTCTTTAAAGTTAAAGTTAGTCTCTCATAGGCAGCATATAGTTGGAGTTTGTTTTTTTATTCATTTAACTGTTCTGTCTTTTACTTTGAGGAATTAATACATTTACATTTAAAGTAATTATTGATAGGTAAGGACTTACTACTGTCATTTTGTTCATTGTCTTCTGACACTTTTGTAGTTTCTTTGCTTCTTTTTTTCTCTTGCTGTCCTCTTTATAATTTATTAATTTTTTAGTGACATGCTTTGGTTTCTTTCTGTTTATCTTTTGTGTATTTAGTGTAGGATTTTCTTTGTGGTTATCATGAGGCTTATGTAGAATATTTTACAGGTATGGCTGTCTATTTTAAATTGACAACAACTTTGCATATAAAAACTCTACATTTTAACTTCTCTCATCTTCTTTATTCACTTCATAACATATCTTTTATATGTTGTGTATTTATTAGAAAATTATTGTCTCTAAAATCAATTTTAATATTTTTGTCTTTTAACTTTTTTTGAGTTGGAGTCCAATTCAGGGTTAGATATACAAATGTTCATTATGCAGGTACCATTGTTGATGAGGTGTGCCCCCCCATCTCCCCTGGCAGAATCCCACTATTGTCAATCCTGCCCTCCCTGGCAATTTCCCACTACTGATAATCCTTTCCATATAGTATTATGATAATTGTTCAAGGTCCACTTATGAGTGAGAACATGTGATACTTAGTTCTTTGTTTCTGTGATAGAACACTCAGCATTATAGACTCTTAATTCATCCAAGTTGCGGTGAAGTTCATAATTTTGTCCTTATTTATGGCTGCGTAATATTCCTTTGTGTGTGTGTGTGTGTGTGTGTGTGTGTGTGTGTATGTGTGTGTGTGTATATGTATACACCACATTTTAAAAAATCCAGTCTTCTTTTGATGGACAGCACAGTTGGTTAATTTATTTAGGATCAGCGACTAGTGCTTTATTTTGTTCCTTTGGTGCTGTCATGTTTTCATGATTATTTGTGATCTGTGTGGCCTTGTGGTGGTATCTACACATTTGAAGAAGTCGACATCTATTTCAGTCTTTACAGACTAGCTACTTAGTTGACATATGGTTTTTTATAGTAGTGTATAGTTGAGGTTCTCTTCATCAGGAAAAGCCATTCACCAGTCAGCTCTTCCAGATACTTTGGGCAGGCTCTCTGGTGGTATCTAGGGGTCTGCTTGCTGCTGAAATTCTTAGGTGGGAAGGCCTGGAACTTGGCTTCAGTGGGGCTTCCTGAACCCTGTGTGCAAGAACTGGATTGAAGCATGATCTCTTGGGGTTGACCTGGTGCTGGGATGGGCCTTGAGCCTGAGTCTGCAGGGTTCAGCCTGACACAGGAGTCAGCTGGCACCTGAATTCGTAGTATGGACCTGTTCCTACGTTCACAGAGGCTGTTCTGGCATCAGGGTCTTCTGGGGCAAGCCTGGTACCTGAGTCCAAGGTGGCCAGCATGGAGCCTGGGTCTATGGGGAATGAGCTGGTCCTGGAACAGCTTTAGGACCTGGGTCTTTAGATACTGGCCTGGATTTGGGGTCTACAGCTACCAACCTAGAGACTGAGTTTCTGGACCTGGTTTGAAGACTGGAATCATGGGGGCCAGGACGGAGCTGGGATGGACCTGAAGTCTACATCTTCAGGAATCCAGGAACCAGGGGCTGGCATGATCTCGGGTGGGTCTGGTCCTGGGGCCACAGAGGCTATTATGTCTCTGTGGTGGTTCTGGGCCTGGTGCCTGGAGCTGCAGAGGCTTTTTTGAGGCTGGGTTTACTGGGCTGGGCTTGGTGACTGGGATCTGTGGCATTTAGTTTCCTCTTCTTTCCCCATGCAAAGAATACCTCTCTCCATGCTGTTTGCCCAGGCTTGGGAGTGGGGTGACACTGGTGATGTGAAGCTGTCCTTCTTGTTCTCTTCAGTGTGTCTCTTCTTATTTCGGTGCTGCAACAAGGTCCCGAAACCTCTCACCCAGATTCCTTAGCTCTTGGGAAGTTATTTTTGTGCAGGGATAGTTCTTCAAATTAATGTTTCTGCAGAGGGATGAGCACTGAAAATTCATATTCTTTCATTTTGCAGACATCACGCCCTGAAATAGTTAATATATTTAATAGCTGAACACAGGGATAGGATGTTCATGAAATATGTTGACAGGACAAAAAGTTGAAACTGTTGGCAGAAACCCAAAGTCAATATTGGAGCCAAGCAAATATTGCCTGCAGTGCCACATGAGAACAGCTTGAAGACCGTTCATTTTTAAGTGACGAGAGACTCCCTCACCTCCAGAGCCACAGAAGCAATTGTGTTTTCAGGTAGCAAATTTCTATTATTCTAATTGCTCCCAAATAAAGTATAATTTTAAATACAATTTTTAATTCATGAAGAAAATTTATGTTCTAATTTTCTGAGTTTTTGGATAAAGGTCATAGAAGGAACTAATGTTCTTATATGTGGAAATATTTAAATGTAAGATATTTTTAAATCGAAGAGAGTATTTTACTGGTTTAAGATTTTTAAATGGGTTTAAATATTTTCAGAGGTTTTCTTTACCTAGGGATTTTGGACTGGTGTGATTGCCCTTATTTACAATAATTTTCTTTTTGCTCAAATCAAGAGGTTTCATAAATGTTTAATTTCTCCCTACCAATTCCATTTGCAAAATTACTAGCAGTTCAGATGGCAAATCAACAACAGACACAATAGTAGTCTAGAAGTCTCAATTTGTGTCTTGGGAAGCATAATAAATTTTCCAAGTCCCTAGACACAGAATGTTCAAAAAAATCCCTTGGTTCTATGCTGGCAGTTGTATGCCTTGACTTGAAATTCAGACATTTACAAGAAAATCTACACCACCTTAAATTAAGGCTCATGTCAAGTATATGTTAAAATGGTATACAGCCAGCAGAGTTTTATATATATATATATGCTATTTTCTTTTTTTAGGATGACTTTATTCAGGCAATCAGCTTATTTCATTTCCTTGTTTGCTACCGTTTCTTGTGGTAAGTGAATTATCTACAAAACATAAAATTAAAGGTGTGTGGAGGGTGTGTCTGTCTTTAGCAAGACACACCACCCCCGCAGAAAGCTATTGAACGCACAACTTTGAGGATGGAGGCAGCCTCTGACAATTCAGGGTGTGTATTCATTCACTGTTTGTAGGCAAGTACCACTTCCCAGATATAATGTCCTGGACACATTGCAGAGCAAGTGGTGGAGCACAGAAGTGACACTGTGTTAGGACGTGTGCTAGCAGTAACTGTTGTTTGGAAAAGACATTCTACAGAGCAGATCTCAAAACAAAACACAGTCCTCTATTTTTTGTTATCAACATTAGAATAATCAGTTTTACCTGAAAATTCAAAAGTGTGATAGACATTTTACAGTACCTGGGTCTAATCTAAGTATCTGACATGTGCATGAAAAATATTTTTACTCCAGGCCACTAGGGAGCCATTTCAGAAATGAAAGTACCTGGCTTAGATTTTACTTAGTAAACTGCCCATTTAAATAGTACTAGATGAATCGTTTTCAACACCAGGTTTGACCTTATATTTTTTCTTTATATATTTCATTTATTTTCAGAGAATAAAAATGATTCTTGACATTGTTTTCCATTAATCATCGTAGAGTTGAGTTTTCTTGTGTCACCACTAGTGGTGGATTCTGAGTCTATGGTGACCTAGGATGGCCACGAGAGTACCTGCTTCCCAGATGTAAAGCTAGATGAACACCTGTGGCTAAGGCTTACATTTCAGGAAAACGCTTTTCCCTGTTAAATCACAACTCTCCTCCATCTGTCCTTGCAACTCTAATTGCTCATGAGTCATAATCACCAGCATGTACAAATCCACTGAATGCTGAGAAGGATGTAAATCAGAGATGCTATTGAACCCAGTCATCTCATTTTTTTCTTTTTTGGCAGAAAAGAAATTAATGATTGTGCTAGGAATATTAGAGGTGCAAAAAAGCAGGGAATTATGAACTAAATATCACACACAGTCCCAAGATGTAGAAATAGTCATTGTTAAAAATATTTTCTTTCTTTCAGAATATTTTTCTACATATACCTACTTACTCATTTTGTAAAGATGTTATTATGGATACTCATTAACTTGCATTTTCCATTTATAACTGTCTTTTGATGGAAATAAATTTATATCATTTTTTCTGGAACTCGATATTTTTCCCTTTTATGGTATTTTAGTATGGGCATTCTTATACATATACTTAATTATTTCTGTAGAATAAACTTTTGAAAATAAAAATGCTAAATACAAAAGTGTAACATTTTTGAAGAATTTATGATGTGCACTATGAAATTATTTTCTAGGAAGGTTATTCTCTAGTTGAATTTTTCTACCAGAATATGAGAGTGCTCGTTTATCTCTCTTAGGCCAATTCCAATAGGCTTCTGTTGCTTTGGGGCCTGAAATGTCCACCTTTATGGAAACAGTACCCAAATTTACTGTCTCCCAGTGTTGGTCTAGTGACCCTGCCTCTGCTGCCGACACCAGGACTGGAGCTCTTTGACCCAGCCAGATCTAAACCAGGAAATGCGCACATCCTGGTGGTGGCAATGTCCCAGTCAAAGCCAAAGTCTTGCAACAAGGGTTTCACTTATACTCCTAGAAATAAGACTTTCATGTTTTTTTCTAATTTGACTTGAAATATAGAAGAATGCAGAAGCCCATTCTGTGGTACTATCTTACTATTATGTGGAGCTGGAGACTAATGATAACACCATGGACCATGGCCAATAAATGGAGACAAATTGTCTCCTGATGCTATCAGTTGAGTACAGTGTCGAGTTATTTTTGAAGCCACATTCACCACAGGCTTTTTTGCTTCTGAACCAATAAATGTCATTTGTACTCAAGCCACGTTGAACTATATTTTCTACTATTAGCAATCAAAATCAGTATAAGAACACTGGTTATTTAATTTTAATTTTTGCTAATCTCCTGCGTAAAATAGCATCAAGTTGTTTTAACTTGCCGGTATTTGTGATTCTTATCATTTTTTCATATACTTACTAGTCACTTGTATTTCTTTTGTAAATTATTTTTTCACGTCTATCACTTGATTTTTAAAAATTAGAGTGCTTTTCTCCTCCTCATTGACTATGTAATTTTTATTTTTTTAACTTTAAACAAAGCTTTATCACACAAAGGTTGTCACATAATTGGATATTTCTCTATTTTACACACAGTTATTCTTACTCTCCACAGAAAGGCTGCTTCTGAACTTCTCGTCTGATGATGGAAAGCACTAGAATGCTGATTTTACAGAATAGTAGTAGAAATGCCTCAGCAATCTAAGTTGAAAGCAGTACATTGGTACATGGCTCTGGCACCCAGTATCAGGGATGTATAATGTCTTTGACTATATAATTTTAAAACAGGACTGCATGACCTGCACAAAATCCATGGACACGTGAGCGTACGTGAAAGCTACGAAAATCATGACCACTATAACATATGTAACAGTGCTTTACACACACTCCAAAACACAATACAAACAGGCTATTGTTGTTATCATCACCATTGCCATCAACTTATGAGCATAAGCAAGAACACCTACCAGAAGTTTATTTGCATTTGACTCCAAAGTTGGTGCATTTCTGGTCACCCCATTCTGTCAACTGAGTCACATGGTGGTTCACAGAGGCTCAGTTGCAGAATGGGAACTCCCATGTAGGATTAGCCATTGTTTGTACCCTTGTATGTGCGTTGGGATGGCAGAAGGGCAACTGATAATCACGAATCAGCCAAAACCACCAACTGTCTAAAACACAGGCATCTTTATAGCTAGCATTGTCATTGGATCAGCTACTCAGTGTTTTCTGCGTATATGAAATCTAGGCAATACACTTATAATCCCAGAGGCTTCCACCTGAAGAGATCTGTGCTCTTTCCAAATATAAACCTTACCCAAGAGTAGTCATGTTAGTCACACCTCTGAGAGGGAGAGAAGCAATCTTGCTGGATTGAGTTGTCATAATGGGGCTTAGGGCCAGACTCCCTAGGGGGGTAGAATAGGGCAGAGAAAATGTTAATCTTCAGTGTTGGCTTAATGAAATGCACGTTGTGTCTAAGATGCCCATTCCCTTAAAGAAAATATTAACAATAGATACTATTTAAATTGAACAGTGACTTCTGCCCTAGGAAGTGAACAAGGTTGTCAATGGAATAGTACACTGGTTAGTTCACAGTTGACTGACTAAAATGAATGTCTACCTCAGCTGGAAAGCTTACTAAGCAGACTTTGAAGTGGGTCTTCCAAGGTAAATGCAAATAGGAAAGCTACTAAAGGCATTCAGTTATCTGACAATATGTGAGGTGCAGGGCACTTTGGAGTTGTGATTAATTCCAAACAGCAAATAGTTCAAAATATATTTTCAACTTAGCAAATGTATGCATTTGCTTAAACTATCTAAAAAACGAGCTTGTAAAAAATAAATATTCAATAATTGTTAGTTTGCTCGAATTAAGCTGGGACGAGGGGCAACATTTAACATTGCTAGCTAGAAAAGGGGATAAGATTGACAGTCAGAGGGCTGGTGTATATCACAGGACATTTGTTAGCTATGTGGATCTTGGACAAATCTGTGTACCCCAGAACTCAGTTACTTAACTTCCTCCTTTAAAAAAAGTGAGATGCAGACCATAAAGCTTGCTTCCAGCTTCTCTTACAGAGTTGTGAGAACTAGTGGAGATGTTTGTTATTAAAGTATTTTGAAAACAGAACAAACATCATTATTTTGAAGGCATGGTTATTTCTTTATTTATGTAGAGTTGGAGTCTCACTCTGTCGTTCAGACTAGAGTGCAGTGGCACGCTCACGGACACCACAGACTCGACCTGCTGGGATCAGGCGTTTTTCTACCTCCTGAGTAACTGAGAATACGGGCATATGCCACCATGCCTGGATAATTTTTTGATTTATTGTTAAGAGAAGATCTTACTATGTTTCCCGGTTGGTCTCAAACTCCTGGGCTCAGGCAATCATTTCACCTCAGCCTCCCAAAGTGCCAGGTTTACACGCATGAGTCACTGTGCCTGGCAGAAACATGATATTTTTACAGTATATCAGACAACAGAGAGAAACTAAGCTAGGATGGCACTGATTTGTGGACAATTTATGCACAAATTATTGTATGTTTAGTAAAAACTGGTCAAAATTTTAATATAGTAAGTACCCAGAAAATGACTTTTAATAACATTATACATTATTCAAATAGTCACCTTAATACATTTTATAACTATAACTAGTCATGTAATAAAGATATTTGAGTAGTCAGTAGATGAAAAAGATTAAGAACACAAATATATCTTTGTTAAAGTTATTATTTGCATTTATTTCAAATTAGGTTTTTTATGGTTGTATCACAGGCTGTCTGACTGAACTATATGCAAATACCTTCTTCAGAGGTGGGGATATAACTGCCATGTACTCCCCAAGTGCCCAACACTGCCAGATGATGTGCACATTCCATCCAAGGTGCTTGTTGTTCAGTTTTCTTTCTGAGAGTTCGACTAAGGACACAGAGAAAAGGTAAAAGTTAATATGTGATCATTGAAGAAGCCTTTCAAAAAGAAGAGACCTTTCAAAATGGAATCAGTTGTGTGCAAAAAGATATAGCATTTTGCAGGGTTGTTTTTCAGATAGGGCTGAAAGACCAGCTTCCTCAGAATCTCTGGGAGTGGTTCTCTTATGCCACAACCCAGACCTACTAAACCAAAATCTCTTGGGTCTGGAAATCTGCATTTTAAACACTCATTGTATTCATTTACAGTATGAGAAGCGAGTTGTTTTATAGACAAAGCCTCAAGAAAAATGCGTGAAAATCGTTGAGAGATGATCTCAAGAAAGGGTCTAATAACAGGCGAACATTTCATCTGAATAGGGAAATATGCTTAACCGTCTGATCCATTATCACATTTGTGGATATGTGACCTGAGAAATCTGTAATGTAAGACAAGCATTTTGCTGAGAATGTAATTGGGGAAGTCCCAGAACATGTGACCTTGGGAGAGGACAAGTCAGAATGTGCTTGTTGGGGCAGTTTGGACACCTGTGGTACAGTGGTATGTTGTGTGTGTGTGTGTGTGTGTGTGTGTGTGTGTGTGTGCGCGCGCGCACATGTCACATGCATGCTCATACACATGTGAATCTGTATTATTGACTGGTAGTTTGTTGGGGAAAATGGTTGGTAATTAAAAATCTTATCAGGTTGTGAAGATGCTTATTACGCCTTACCTTCATCTTCACTTTCACTTCACTTCATCCAGAATGAACTTTTTTTTTGTTTTCCCTTTTCCATAGCCATAACCCTTTTTCTCTTATCTTCACTTTATTTGGGTTTAAGAACTAGAAACTGGATAATCATTCTCTGATCCTACCAATTAAACTCGTATAGAAAACTCAGATTGTATGTGAAAGTCATCATATTAAAAGTTCAGTTAGACTCTAGAATCCTGGTAAATAATGAAATTAATAATGAAATTAATTTAAGATAGAAATAGGTCTTCCATTAAGTGCAGACTACAAGGAGTTAAAAAGCAAGATGAACACTATATACAGATCCAACTCTTATGACTAATTTAATTTTTTAAATAAATGAAAATATTTACAGAAACACTCACCAATTGGAAACATAGTTACCCGAAAGTTTAGGAACACAGGAAAAATCATGAACTCTTTAATATGATTGCCTTTCTGTACCTAAAAAATATATAAGTATAAAGACAGACAAGGCTGCAATTAGGTATTACAATGACCTTTAGATATTATACAATTACCTGTAAGAGTGTTCTTTCTAGCAAGTGTTGGGAAGTGGCATTATTTTTTTCTTATTCCTGATTTTATTAGTGTATAGAAAATGCCAGACATTTCCTCAAAGTATGTTTATTATTGTACTTCCTAAGTGCAGTTATTTTTAAAAACAGGTTTGGTTGCTTCTTGAAAGATAGTGTTACAGGAACCCTGACAAGAATGCATCGGACAGGAGCAATTTCTGGACACTCCTTAAAGCAATGTGGTCACCAAATAAGTGGTAAGATGTACATGTCTTTGCTAAATTTGAGTTAGTAATGGATTTGTTTTAGAGCAGCTTTTTTTCCATGTCTGTACTCCTATGAACTTTTGGAAGGCAACATTCCGAAAGATAGAGGATGGGGCAGTAATAACGCTTATGGGTGGAAAATTACATACAATAGATTATGATTTATACTGCTTATATACTGCTTTCTTAACCAAGAGTCTAACCAACAAATTTGAGCTTAACAAAAAACATTTTTAAATAGTTAGCTACCTTTTATCCATATAAGATATATTTTAATTCAAAGAATGCTTAAATATAACTTAAAATTTTAAGGCAAGAATGGAGATTGTTTTCTTAGGCATATATAAGAACTCTCCACTATAATGATTGACACAGAGATGACGAAAGCGGGGCATACAGATGCAGTTCATAATCAGACACGGAGAGTTGAAAGCAGAGAAAGAGTAAGGCAAAGAGACGAAGCCCCTTCGTTCCATGGAGTGGGCAAAAGGCACTTCTGCTGGTTGAACAAGGCAAAGCCCAGCACATCTTTGTTGTTATTATCTTGGTCATTTCCCACTGCTCACTGGTAGTCTCACTGTGAAATATACCCGCATTGCTGCATGCACCTTGCATTTAGGAAGCAAAGTAGCCCCTTTTCAATGCTAGTGCTTTTGGGGGAAGACATGTTGAGCTGAATTTATTTCAAGCAGAGTTTGATAACTTAGGGATATAATAAAACATTAAATTCCCCAATTGAAAGACAGTAGTCAGAAATGAGCTATTATCCTTCAAAACTACTCTACCAAATGGTGTGAATGATCCACCTCTAGAAAGGAAACTGACTGAATTTGCTCTGTGCATTTTGTTTGTCCAGCTTGCCACCGAGACGTGTATAAAGGGATTGATATGCGAGGAGACAATTTTAATGCATCCAAGGTTAACAGTATTGAAGAATGCCAGAAATGGTGCACCAATAACATTCACTGCCAATTTTTCACATATGCCACACAAACATTTTACGATACAAAGTACCGGTGAGTATAATTCATGGTGGTGTTTTTTATGAGAGTGCTTCCAGGATTTCGTTGTATTCTTCATTGCTTCTTTATTTTCACTGAAAACCTAACAGGGATTTTGGGGCTAACCACATTCCTTATTTACTTACTCAATGTGAGTGACACTTTTTCCTGGAGAAAACAAGTTCCATTTGGTCCACAGATAGGCTGTGCTTGTAGAAGGAATGAGGGTTTCTTGTCACAGAATAATGTCTTTCACCTCATTCTCACCCTAACTTTCCCCTGCAGAGAGGGTGTCTGTTTGATTAATAATACAAACTCCAGTCCACTCATTGTCAGGGTGATGGTTCTAATTGCCTTATTTTCCACTGCAGGTGAGTCCATTTGAATGCCAAATATTGCCTGGACTGCTGCACACACCTCGAAGTGTAGGAAGCAAAGTAATTTCTTCTCTTCATGTTCAGGTACAATTGCCTATTAAAGAACAGTCCGAGAGGAACACCTACCAGTATAAAAGTGATGGATAACGTGGTATCTGGATTCTCACTGAAGCCTTGTGCACTTTCAGAAATTGGTAATTGAATGACTACTATTTCACCTTGCGATTCGAGTAGGCAGAGTAAGAGCCCCCCCTCTCACCCCCCACGCAAAGGTTTCCATATGCTAATCCCTGGCACCTGTGAATATGTTACTGTACTTGACAAAAGGGTCTTTAAATTAAGGATTTTGAGATGGGGAGATTATTCTGGATTATTTGGATGGGACCGATATATTCACAAGGGTATTTATAAGAGAAAGAGAGAGGCAGAGGGTCAGAGTCAGAGAGAGAGGAAGAGATTTGAAGATTTTACACTGCTGGCTTTGAAGATGAAGGGTCGGTGAGCCTCTGGAAGCTGAAAAAGGCAAGGAAACAGGTTCTCTTATAGAGAGTCCCGAAGGAACACAGCACTGCTGACATCTTTATTTTAGCCCAGTGAGTCCCACTTTGGACTGCTGAGCCCTAGAACCGTGAGAATACATTTGTGTTGTTTTAAGCCACTAAGTTTGTTCGCCTATAACAGCAGTCATCGGGAAATAGTATATTGATACTGAAGAGAAAACTATAAGGTCATTTCTTGGTGGTGTCCTTATCTAGCGAAACGACTGTACCGCAACAAACCAATAAAACCCTGTTGTTTCAGACATACAAGTAATTTTAATGGAATTATCCAGAAAATTGCCATGACATTCCACCTTGTTTAGGATACCTAGATGTTAATGACAAGATGCTGTTGAAAATAAACCACTTATAGCCAGTTCTCCACAGTGTTGAGTGCTGGCTCTGTACCAAGCCCTATACTGAGCGCTGGGTTAAGACTTCTCTGGGAAGACTGGGAAGTTGGCAACAAGGTATCTCTTTCCCTATGTGTCTCCTCTTTGTGTGCCAGACTGATTATTTCAAGTGTGCTGATGATTTAATTTTGATGTTCACCTTATTTTTTTCTGGGAGTGTTTCTGAAGGTACAGACTCCAAGGGGTAGTACCGTATTCAAATATGTTCCCTTCTGTACACGGCACTGTTGCTAAAAGAATTTTTGGTGCTCATCCAGAAAACTAGCAAGCTTGTGCTGCAGTCTAGGGCCCTTCATGGCTCAGTCCACACCTTGAGAGAGCATCCCAGATGTCTAATCTCTGACTTCCTGTGCTTGCTTTCTTGTTAAATTACAATAAGCTTACACATCATTTCAATTTGACTTAGTGGCCTTTACAGAGTGATAAAAATCCTACATTTGGGGGGCAGTGTTTTGAGCTGCTAAGGGCATAGCTTTTCACCGGGTACAATTTTCCTTATTCTTCAGGGAGCATCTATGCCAGATGCCTCCTAGTTCTTTATAGGAAGGCCATCTCCTGGCCTAACTCCCCAAATGAAATATGTAAGTTAGGAGTGCTTTCTAGTCATTACCAAATGTTTGTCCTTAGTTTCACCAAGGATCCTCCTAATTTTACACACACAAAAACCTGAGGCTCCTAGAGGTGAAATGATGTGCTCAAGGTCACACAGATGGTGGGCGGGGCCAGAACTTGAACCTGGATCACATAAATTTCACATCCCTCTCCTCTTACTTCTTTACTGTAATGCCTTCTACCTCTCAACTCATATATGGACTCGCTATATTTATAGGCTTCCTTCTCTTCTTGGCCATCTTCCTGCATGAATTTTGAAAGTTTCAGGATAGTCATATTTCTCGTTAATTTGACAAAACAATTTGCAATTCTGTTGGAGAATATTCTTACCACATCATTTATTAAGTTCTCAAGTGACATGGTGAACATGTTTTTCAAATAAACAATGAAAGTATATAAACGGCAATTTAAAAAAATTTTATCACCTCTGAGGGAGAAAGACAGTCTGCTAAATGGAGTTGGGTGATAAAAATTATATTACAGGAAGCAGCATGGTTTCTGAGGATAATCAGGTGACATATTTGAAATAGATAATGTCATGTAAGTCAGGTGGATACATGACTCAAAACGGATGAGACTAAAGGCCTGCCCAACATATTAGATAGGAAAAGCAAAATAAAAGCAATTTTAAGAGGTTTGGACAACGAGTTGAAAAGTATTTCATATATTTAATGTGGATAAATGTAAAGCTCTTAGGATCATATATACACACTGGAAAAGATGAGACTTAACAGTCATCAACAAGATGACTTGAAGGATATGTTGGAGAATCCACGGCGAAACTGCTGAACATCAAATGAAAATTTAATGTTTATTTATATGACTGATGTGTTTATTGTATGTGATTTTGTTCTATCAAATTTGATATTTTGGTGTGGCATGTATTGTTTTTTCCATAGTTGGCCTAAAATTTTTGATATATAATTTAGGTAACATAAAATTAACCCTTTAAAAGTGTGCAACTTAGTGGTTTTTTGCAACAATCACCACTAGTTCCAGAACATTTTCATGACCTCACAAGAAACTATGTATCCGTTAGTAATCATTCTCCATTCCCTCCTCTCCCAATCTCCTGGCAACTGGTAATCTACTGTTTGTCTTCATGAACTTGACTCTTCTGGACATTTCATAGAAAGGAAATAATGCAATATGTTTTTGTGCCTGACTTTTTTCACATAGCATAATGTTTTCGAGGTTCATCCATGTTGTAGCACATATTAGTACTTCATTCCTTTTTTATGACTGAATAATATCCTACTGTGTGAATAAACCATATTTTGTTTATATATTTATCAATTTGCTGATGTTTGTACCTAGGATTGGAATTGCTGGGTAATATGATAGCACTATGTTAACTTTTTTTGAGGAACTGTCAAACTGTTTTTGAGAACAGCTAGACAATATTATATTCCTTCCAGCAATAAATGAGGGTTTCAATTTCTACACAACTTTAATAATCCATGTTATTGTCTTTTTAAAAATCACCTTCTTAGTAAATGTAAAGTGGTTTCTCATTTTGGTTCTGATATGCATTTCACTAATGACTAACGATTAGTATATTAGCCGGGCTCAGTGGCTCAGCCTGTAATCCCACACCTTGGGAGGCTGAGGTGAGTGGATGGCCTGAGCCCGCGGGTTCAAGACCCGCTTGGGCAACTCATCTCTACAATAAATCAAAAATTAGCCGGGCGTGGTAGCGCGTGCCTGTAATTCCAGCTACTTGGAAGGCTGAGGCAGAAGCATCGCCAGAGCCCAGCAGGTCGAGGCTGCGGTGGCCGAGAGTGGCCACAGCACTCCAGTCTGGGCGACAGAGTGAGACTCCAACTCAAAAAAAAAAAAAAAAAAATGATTGATATATTTTCATGTGCTTCTTAGCAATTTGAATACATTCTTTTGGGAAATGCCTGTTCAAATCCTTTACCCTTTAAAAATAATTGTGTTATTTGTTTTTTTATTGTTGAGTTATAAGAGTTCTCTATATATTTGGGATACTACACCCTTATCAGATATATTATTTGCAAAAACTTCCCAAAGTCATCTTTTCACTGTATTGATAGTGTCCTTTGAAGCATAAAAGTCTTTTAAATTTGATGAAGTCCAGTCATTTTTTTTTTCTTGTTTGTGATTTTGGTGTAATATCTAAAAAGCCAGATTTTAGCCCATGGCTATAAAGGTTTATGACTATGTTTTATTCTCAAAATTTTATAGTTATAACTTTTACATTTAGGCATTAGATGCATTTTGAGTTAATTTTTGTATATGGTATAAAGTAGGGATCTAACTTAATTTTTTTTTGCATGTGGATATCAAGTTGTTTCAGCACCAGTTGTTGAAGAGACTATTCTTTCCTCATTGAATTGTCTTGAAACCCCTTTCAAAAATCAATTTCCCATCAATTCTATTCCATTGATCTACATGTCTATCCTTCTGCCAGTAACACACAGTCTTTATTACTGTAACTTTGTAATAAGTTTTGAAATCAGACAGTCTGAGCTTTCCCATTTTCTTCTTTTTCAAGATTGATTTGGCTGTTCTGGGGTTTTGCATTTTCTTATGTATTTTGGGAGGTTTATCAACTTCTGTGAAAAACAAAAGGCAACCGGGCTTTTGATAAGGGAGTGCAATGAAGCTGTAGATCTATTTGGGGAATTTTGTCATCTGAACAATATTAAGTTTTCCAGTCCATGAACATAGAATGTCTTTCCATTTATTTAGAGGTTTTTTAATTTCTTTCAATTGTGATTTGTAGATTTTTTTTTGTGTGTAAGAGTCTTGTATTTTTTTTTAAAATATACTCCTCTAGTTGGGCGTGGTGTTGTGCATCTGTAGTTCTAGCTGCTTGGAAGGCTGAGGCGGAAGGATTGCCTAAGCCCAGCAGGTCGTGGCTGCAGTGACTGTGAGCGTGCCACTGCACTCCAGCCTTGGTGACAAAAGTGAGACTCCAACTCAAAAAAAAAAAAAAGGAAAAATTACTCCTAAGTATTTTATCTTTTTTGTTGCTAATGTCAATTAATTTGTTTAAATTTCATTTAAAAATTTATCATTCCTTGTGTGTTGAAATAAAATCATTTTTGTGTATTGAGCTTGTATCCCGCAACCTTGCTAAACTTGTTTATTAATAGATTTTTTGTGGATTTTTTAGGATTTTCTGTATACAAAATTATGTCATCTATGCATAGAGATAATTTTTCTTCTTTTTCAATCTGGATTTCTTTTACTTCTTTTTCTTTTATAATTGCCCTGGATATTACTTCCAGTACAATGCTGATTGATTTTCATGTGGTAAAGCAATTTCTGGGATAACTCCCATTTGGTCATAGCATTTAATAATTTATGTTGTTGGATTTGGTTTGCTAGCATTTTTGAAGATTTTGAGTGAATATTCATAAGAAACATTATTTGGTAGTTTTTTTTCCCTTGTGATTGTCTAGATTTGTATTAAGCTAATTCTGGTTTCATAAAATTAGTTGGAAAGTGTTCTCTTTTATTTCCTGGAAGAGTTTTTAAATAATTGCTATTCATTCTTTAAATGTTTGGTAGAATTCAGAGGAAAAGCTGACTCAGCCAAGGTATTTCTTTGTAGGAAGTTTTTTTGATTACTAGTTCAATCTTTTTAACGTTTTATAGGTCTATTCAGATTTTCTATTTCTTCTTTTGTCAGTTTCAGTAGTTTATGTTTCTAGGATTTATCCATTTCATTTAGGTTATCTAATTGTTGGCATACACTTGTTTATAGTATTCACTTATAGTCTCTTTGTATTGTTTCTTTCATTATCTATTTCAGTATTTTTTTTTCTTTTCTATCTTTGCCTAACTAAAGGTTTGTTAATATTTTTGATATTTTTAATCAATTGGTTTTGCAGATTTCCTCTATTCTCTAGTTTATTTCTTTCCAGTGTAATCTTTAGTACTTCTTTCCTTCTGGTTTCTGTTGGTTTCCTCTTTATTTTATAGATTTTTAAGATGAAATATTAGGTTATTCATTTAAAATATTTCTTCTTTTATTAAACTTGCTTTAACTGCAATCCATAAATTTCAGTATGCTATATTCTCATTTAAGTTATAATAATTATAATTTCATTTTACTTCATTAATTGATATCAAGTATTTTCTAATTTTCTATGTGATTTCTTCCTTAATACATTTTCTTTAACACATTTTAGAAATATGCTGTTTAATTTCTATATATGTATTTGTGATTTCCCAATTTCCTTTGGTTCCTCAAAATTCACTTCATTGTGGTGGGAAAATAAATTTCGTATGATTTCAATCCTTTCACATTTATTGAGACTTATTTTTATGAGCTAACATGGTCTGCCTTGTAATGTATTCCATGTGTACTTCAGAATGTGAAATCTGATGTTTCGGAGTATTCTATTGATACCTTTTAGGTCTAGTTGGTTTAATGTGTTTTTCGTGTCTTCTATTTCCTTTTTCTTTTTCTGCTTAATTGTTCTATTTGTTATTGAAATTAGGGTATTAAAATCTACAACTGGCCAGACTCAGTGGCTCAGCATGTAATCCCAGCACTTAGGGAGGCTCAGGCGAGTGGATAACAAGCCCATAGGTTCAAGACCAGCCCGGGCAACTTGGCAAGATCTCATCTCTACAATAAATAAAAAATTAGCCAAGTATGGTAGCACATGCCTGCAGTTTCAGTTACTTGGAAGGCCGAGGTAGAAGGATTGACGAAGACCAGCGGGTTGACATTAGGGTGGCCATGAGCATGCAACTGCACTCCAGCCTGGGAGATGGAGCGAGACTCTGACTCAAAAATAAAAAATAGATCTACAACCATTGTTGTTAAATTGTCTAGTCTCCTTTCAACATATTTTAGGACCCTACTTAGGCCCAGATATGTTTAGATTTGTTACATCATCTTGATTGACTCTTAGACATAATAAAATGTCATTATTTGTTTCTTCTTTAATATGTTTTTAAAGATGTGGGGTACAATTCAGGATTAGGTATACAAGTAGTTATCATACAGATAAAGTTTGGGCCTCCCTTCGGTCTCCACTTTGCCTGGTTTGAGATCAGGTACCCTTATCGATGTTGTGTCCCCCCACCCTCTGCCAGTTCCACCCTATTGTATCCCACTACTGCCAATCTCTTTCTTAAAGTATTATGGTAATTGTTCAGGGTCCACTTATGAGTGAGAATATGTGGTACTTTGCTCTTTACTTCTGTGATAGATCACGGAGTATGATAGACCAAATCCATTCAAGTTGCTGTGTAGTTCATATGTTTGTTCTTCTTTATGGCTGCATAATATTCCATCGTATATATGTACCACATTTTTTTTTATCCAGTCCAGTTTCGATGGGCAGCAAGGTTGATTTCATGTTTTTGCTGTTGTGAATGGTGCTGTAATAAACATGTATGTGCAGGCATCTTTTTTGTAAAATGATTTGACTTCCTCCGGGTATATTCCCAGTAGGGATTGCTGGGTCATATGGAAGGTCAATTTCTAGTTCTTTCAGATATCGCCACACTGTCTTCCAAAAAGGTTACACTAATTTGCATTCCCACCAGCAGTGTAGAAGTGTTCCTTTTTCTCTACATCCTTGCCAGCATTTGTTGTTGTTTGTTTTATTAATGTTGGCCCTTCTTTCAGGGGTAGGTGATATCTTAATGCGGTTTTGATTTGCATTTCTCTAATAATTAGTGAACACTTTTTCATGTGTCTGTTGGCTGCCCATATATCTTCCTCTGAGAAGTGTCTATTCATGTCTTTTGCCCACTTCTTAATGGAGCTGTTTGTTTTTTTCCTTTCAGCATGTTTCAGAAAATTGTAGAGCTGGATGTTAGGCCTTTGTCAGTTGACAAATATTTTTTCCCATTCTGTGGACTGTTTCCCTGCTCTATTGATGGTTTCTTTTGCTTTGCAGAAGCTTTTCAGTTTGATGAGGTCATACTTGCCTATTTTTTCTCTTATGGCATGGGCTTTTGGGGTTTTGATCAGGAATTGGTTGTCAGTTCCAATTTCCATAAGGGTGTCTCCTCCTCCTCTTATAGTTTGAGGTTTTATGTTTAGGTCTGATCCATTTAGA
>CAUYQG010233431.1:0-28264 GCA_963574415.1 Tarsius wallacei | reverse complement strand
TTTATACATGTCTATTTTAATTCAGCTATCTTAATTGAACTTCATGAAAAATTTTGTTATTGAGACTGTATATTTTTTTGCAAAGACTTTAGCAAAAGTCTTTCTCTTCCAGGGAGCATTTGTAGATGATGAAGTCTCTGTGCCACCTTGTCTGTTGTCTGGATCTTTACCGACACATTCTAAGTCAAAATCACCTGTCACCATGAAGCGAGTTATCTGTTCCCTCCAACAGGGCCTGTTTGGGGTGCCCCCCCCCCATAAAATTCACGCCATTTACATTTTAACAAGTATACATCAAATGGCACTGCTTTCAGCTTCACCATATGGAAAGAGGCAAAGGCATTTCCTTTCTGAGGAGCCTACCGGGGGGTCAGAGCGGGGACCAGGGCTCTGCGAAGGAGGTGCTGGGGGGTGAGCAGGGAAGGTCGCTGGGTGTGCCATCCCTCTGGATTGCTATGCCTGCTGCCCTACACAGCTTTGCCCCGGAGCCCACGGCATCTCAGCTCCGGGCTGAGCTGGGAAGGACCCCCGTTGAATTCCAGGGGTGCTCCCTGAAATGCGTGTCTGTCTTGTTTTATTTAGTGGGCCGGGGGGCTAGTGTACATCTGCTGTCTTCTGGTGTTGCCAAAGTACATAGATGCTCAATTTGTAATGTCTGCTTAGCAGCTAAATTACACTCACCTCTCTCCTCAAAAGGAATAATGTTATGAGTTTATTTGGGCATTTTCTGTGTGACCGTGGGGTCCATATGATACCGCATGCCTGAAATTGGTGTCCCAGAAGCAGGTGAATTCGGAGCCTCTTCCCAAGACTGTGAGCTGTTTCCCTCCAGTAGGGCCAAGAAACTTCCCCGTGACCTTTGCGTCTGAATTGCAGCTTTAGAAATGTGTTCTGTTCTCTTCTTCCAAAACACTGAACACAAATGTTAATCCTGACAGTCCCCAACACCCATCCTTTGGTTCACATTGTCACCTGTTTACTGGGGCATGAAACACTGTGATGACCCTTGAACTTCCCAGAAGAGTTTTAGAGTAGTGGGTGGGAATTGAGGCACGACTGACAATCTCGCCCTGTGACAGCAGCAAAGTGTTGGGAACCCCTTCAGTTTCGGGGAGCCCTACAGTGTCCAGGGAACCCAACCCCCTGGTCCCAGGGAGCGCCCCCTCCACCCCCCATCGTCCAGGGAGCCTCACAGTGTCCAGGGAGCTCCCTCAGTTTTGGGAAGCCCCACAATGTCCAGGAAGCCCCACAGTGCCCAGGGAACCCCCACAATTTTGGGGAGCCCCACAATGTCCAGAAGCCCCAACAGTGTCCAGGTAGCCCCACGATGTCCAGGGAGACCCACAGTGTCCAGGGAACCCCCACAGTTTGCGGAAGCCCTACGGTGTTCAGGAAACCCCACAATGTCCAGGGAACCCCACCGTGTCAGGGAGCTCCACAATGTCGCTACAGCTTTTTGTCTTACTTTGGGCCAGCCTGAAGTTTTCTTCTGTCTTGCTCTGAGTGTGGTGTTTCCCACTGTCTCCTGAGAGGGCTTGGAAATCCAGCCAGGGCAGGCCTTCTCAGATGTGTTCCGTGAGCGCCTCAGAAAGTGAGTTCTCCATCTTTCCCCATTTCCCGTCCCTTTGCCCAGTCTCTCCTTCTATCTGAGGACCTGGACTGTTAAGAGTAAGAAAAAAAGAAACCAAATGAGGTAATCTGTCACTTCTTCCAAGAAGCCTGTCAGCTTTCTGGGTGAAGATCCATTCTGGGACCATCTTAAGTCAGATTTGAAACGCCATAAAATGCCCACACCATTATCCTGCTCACCGGAATTTTCACGAGGGACCCAACGGGTCTACCTTTTATTAAAATAACTGATTGATTGTATGTGATACCTGGCTAATGAGTATTTTTATGAGAAGCATGAAGTTTTAAATTGCCCAGAACTATTTTAATATCCCTCAGCTTACACCCTTCTAAGATGTTTCCCCGCGACAGCACACTTAGGTACGCTGCCATGGTCTCATTCTCATCTGGGGGAAACTGGTTAGCGTTGCTTTCTAAAAATAATGTGAAGCTCAAGGCCACTGAGCACAGAGGAGCCGTTGCCTTTCCTCTGACTGTATCTCCCAGTCTTCACCATCATCATGCAATACATTCCCCCATTCCAGAATGACTTCATTTCCTTATTATAACCTCAGATAGGCAGTTAAATGGAAATAAAATGTAATGAGCAATCTCTCTATACAAATGGGTCTGGATTTTTTTTTCTCTTAGCATTCTAACTAAACTCATTTCTTTTGAAGCTCAGTGTATTTACATTTTCACCCACATTTAGAATGTAACATTTCCTTTTGACTTACTATTCCTGCATGCAAACCAGAGTCCAGGAAAAAAGTTTCAGAAACAAAAAAATGAAACGTTTAGGCTCCTAAACCAATCTATTTCTTTTTTTTTTTCTTTTTCCTTTTTCTTTTAGAGACAGCATCTTACTCTGTCACCCAGGCTGGAGTGCAGTGGCGAAAGCATAGCTCACTGTAACCCCAAACTCCTGGGCTCGGGTGATCCTTCCACCTCGGCCTCCTGGGTAGCTAGGACTACAGGCATGCATCACCATGCGCAGCTAATTTATTTTTTATTTTTTGTAGGGATGGGGTCTTGCTATGTTTCTCAGACCGGTGTTGAACTCCCGGGCTCAAGAGATCCTCCAGCCTTAGCCTCCTCAGTGGCTGGGACTACAGGTGCATGCCTCCATGCCTGGTTGTTTCTCTGGGTTTCGTTTTCTTAAGAGATGAGGGTCTGGCTATGTTGCCCAGGCTAGTCTTGAACTCCTGAGCTCAAGAGAGCCTCCAGCCTCAACCACCTCAGTGGCTGGGACTACAGGCACATGCCACCATGCCTGGCTTTTTGTTTTCTTTAAAGATGGGCATCTACGTATGTTGCCCAGGCTGGTCTTGAACTCCTGACATCAAGTTGCTTCCCCACTGAGATTACAGGCATGAGCCACTGCACCTGGCCCAATCGATTTCTTTTAAAAACCCCCGAGAACCTGGAGACATGCTTAAGTATATCTGAGAGCTCACAGACCACTCTCACACTCAGGCGTCAGCCGCTCGACACCCCACTCTGTCTCTTCTGTGGCCATCTGGCCTCTTGATGTAGGGTTAGACGAAGCAAGCCCTGGACCGCTGCGGATATGCATTTACAGATAACAGGGCTTACTCTGTCAGAGATGACTCAGAACTGCTAGCACCCAGCTCCTGGTGAGACCTAGATGATATATGTGCCAGCGGCTCATGCTTAAAGACTGACTTTCTAACCCGCAGTATTAACTGTAGACCTCTCACGTGCAGACTGTAGACAGGGAAGATGTTAGAATCATTTTTTCCAATCAGGCTTTATCAGCTAAAGGTGCTTGAGAGAACGGTTTTAAATTGCCAGCGTCCCTTCTGCTCAAGTGTTCCATGCAGAAAGAGTAGCCAAACCACCCCAGCGTTGCAATTCCGATGGCTGCAAGTTTCCCAGGCTAGCTCACAGGGGCTAGCCTAGCGGGAATAATATCAAATGACTGAGTTACTCTTGGACACGGGTGTAGTGTCATCCACAGAGAGCACGCACCGAGAGGCTCAGACCATGGCCCTCTGAGGCTGTTTTGTGAGTGAGAACGGGCAGCCTCACTGCCATGGGTTGGACTCTTTTGTTTCTTGGCCTGAGCTACAGATGTGCAGTGTCTGCTTCTGGAGGCCCAGCCTTCCTGCTCCAGCCTCCATTTTGGTGACCACCTTCTTGCCCACCCAGGAAGGCAACAATGGAGGCTGTTCCATGCCCTGTGGAGGGAAAAGGGGAAGGCGGAGGAAAGACAGTGATGGGTGAGAGAGCATGCTCACCCTTCTGGGGCAGCCAGACATGTCTCCTGGGACCTGTGTGTGCCAGGGCCTCTCAGCAACAGAAGCAAGCCACCTGGTTGGCTTGGTGTCATTCTAGCCCCCCAAGTCCGTGGGATGAGAGGTGGCATTCGGAGCCCGCATATCCAATTATATTGAACAGTGTACATCTCGACATCCCTTTGACTACCTCCTTCCTGGTCAAATATTAGACATGTTCTCATTTCTTGTTTAAATTAAGATTCCCCGGGCTGTGCTTTGAACTGCAGTGACACTGTTTGATGTCACGAAGGTATTATGTGCGAGAACCTGGGTGGCATCCTCCAGTTTACGTTGCGAGAGGGGATGACAGGCACATGCACGGTGTCCTGGTGCTAATACCCCATCAGAGATTAGCTCAGCGTGTCGGGAGACGGCTCGCGCTGTCTGAACTGACGTTCCTTGGAGGCGGAGGGGGGCAGGAGTGCTGATTCCGCAGAAACGGCCTCGTCCTCAGAAGGGTCCCACGACGCTGTTCCATTTCCGTGCAGATGCGTTCAGTTTTTATTCTCATTTCATCTTTGAGTCCTGTGTTTATATTGAAATTAAACTGATGCAAAGCTTTTCATGATCAGAACCCTGACATGTATTGCTAATTTATGAGCCTTTTCTCTTTACAGTTTTTTAATTTTAATTGTATTTTATTTTTCTTCAATAGAGACGAGGTCTTGCTACGTGGCCCAGGTCAGCCTTGAACTCCTGGGCTCAAGCCATCCTCCTGCCTCAGCCTCCCAAAGTGCTGAGATTACAGGCCTGCAGCCAATGCGCCTGGCCTTTTTTAATATATTTATTTTATTTTATTTTTCCTTTTCTTTTTACAGTTTTTATGCTCTCTTATCTAACCTGAATCTTCTTAGCTGCCTTTTCTTAGACTGTTTCCAACCTGTGGCCCAATTTTGGCTTTGTTCAGTCTCAATTTTAGAAGGTCCCCAGGGTCCGCCAATTATTTGGACACTGTGACTCAGTTTCATCAGAAAAAGTCATGCAGGGAACTCTTCTGCAGCCCAAGAAGAGCCGTCTGTCCAGGCCGAGACTCAGCCTGTGGTGGCAAAGCCAGCCAGCTTTTGTTCTTTCGCCAGTTGTGTTATGCCCTCGAGGCCTGCCCCTGCGCATCCTGATGGAGCGTTGCTCCCTGAGAAAGATGGAAGATCTGTGCTTGGGTATCTGTGTAGACCCCACACTGCAGGTTGAGGGTTTTGCATCCAGAACTTTCTAGATAAACCCATCCATGCTGTGGCAGTGGCCCTCTTCACACTAAAATGGGAAGGAGGAAGCTGTCATTGCTGGGCTCTCTGTCTGCAAGACCACAGGCCCAGCACACTGGGTGAGGGTTTCAAGCGTCTTTTGTTTTCAGACAGAGCCTGCTTTAGAGACTGACCCGGGCTTCATGAATCTATTGGGTCTGGAGTCTAAATGACTGCGCTCCCCTGCCAGACCCACAGACATCCAGGCCTCTGCTGGGAGAGTGTGGGGAGACCTCTGTCATGCGTGGTCTGGGCCTGGTGTGTGGTCCGGGCCTGGTCTGCAGCCCTTAGGGCACCCCAGGGCTGTGGGGATGGAGCCCAGGGGTGTGCAGAGACGGTGGATCCTCCATGGATTCCCAGCCTCAGCCTTGGCCAAAGAGCAGCGGGGGTGGCCCCAAGGGGAGGGATGGGTCTGCCCAGCTGTGTCGAGCTCCTATACCATGTTCTGTTTGTTTTTTCCTCATGATTCAGGGCGAAGCACACCTGCAAAAAGACGCTGCTGGAGGAGGTGCAGGAGCTGGAAACCAAGTCCCGAGTCCTGGGAAAAGCCATGCTGAGGGACAGCAATGGAAAGAGGTGGGTGGGCGCTGTCTCGTGCTCACAGGACACAGGACGGCAACAGGAAAAGGTGGGTGGGTGCTGTTTGTATGCCTACAGGACGCAGGATGGCAACGAGGAGAGGTGGGGCTTACAGGACAGAAGCTGTCCCATCCTCCCCTCCCCGAGTGTCTCCTCCTGTTTCTTTTTCTAGTCTAGGGTTTTGTTTTCTTTTCTTTCTTTTTTCTTTTTTTTTTTTTGAGTCGGGGTCTCACTCGGTCACCCAGGCTGGAGTGCAGTGGCACAATCACAGCTTGTCACAGCCTCCACCTCCGAGGCCCAGGCCACTCTTCCATCTCAGCCTCCTGAAAAAGCTGGGGCTACAGGTGTGTGCCATCACGCTCGGCTATTTTTTTTTTTTTTTTGTAGAAATGAGGTCTCACTGTGTTACCCAGACTGGTCTCAAACTCCTGAGCTCAAGCGATCCTCCCATTTCGTCCTCCCAAAGTGCTGGAATGACAAGTGTGAGCCACCACACCCAGTTCATCTTGGTTTTTGGTGGGAGCTCCGCATGTTCAGTTTTAAGCATTCTGGTTATTCTCTAAGAACTTGCCACCGTGAGACTGAAATTGCATTCTCCCAGTGGCCCATGAAATCCCACCTCCTGGGGCCCCGGGCCTCTCCCCAGGGGTTTTGGCTGGGTCTGGAGGTAGAAAGGACAACCCATGGACAGAAAACTGATGTTGTAGCTGTATGACCTTTGGGTGGAAGGGTCCGGAGTTGGCAGTTTACTCAAGAGGAGTTGGAGTCAGGCCTCGGGATGTTGGTCCGGGTGTTGCACCCAGCGTGGGTGTTGACCAAGAGGTTTGCCTGCTGAATAATGTGTGTTATTAGCTCTCACATCAGTCTTGTTACAGTTCACTTCAGTATACTGAGGATAGGGTTGTTTTTATCGAATTACTACAGGAAGTCACCGACATAGGAATGTTTCATTCTAAGTGTGCATTCGTAAGTCCAGTTTGTTCGTAAGTCCAACAAAGTCAGCCTAGGGACCCAACTAACACAATCAGTTACGCAGTACCAGCTGCATCCCATTGCTTTTAGGCTTGCTTCCGGACATCCTGGGCTTGAAATAAAGATCTATCTGCACTATTTGCTCTAGAAAGTCCTGTCCAGTAAAGTACGCAAAGGCACAACCACTTGTAGAGGGTGCATGCGTGTGGCAATGGACACCAGACACGTGAGCTAACTTCCATGACTGGACATGCAAACACACGTTCGCATCTTCGAAGGTTCGCAACTTGAAGGTTCATACACAGGGGACTTACTGTATTTTCTTCTGGAGCTAAGAAAGATCGTGGGAACTCCTGGAACCATCGCTGTTGTTCACACCTTATTTCTCACAAGCATCAGCTACTCTTCCCCGCACCTAGCAGTTATTGTTTCATCACATTCGAGAGGGGACCCCAAAAAACCGAAATTATCTTTTGGGGCGTGGCCCCATCCCCCACGCCCCAGGTGAGTGTTCTAGGAACCCATCAGCATCGGTGGACCAGCTATCATTGTTGCAAGAGGCTACATTCAGCTTCAGTGATTTTTTTTTGGAGATCATTTCAACACGTTTGCCCATTTCATGGTGGGTGATTTACGAGTGCACCCATCCACACTATGCTGAGTGTTGAGTGGTTTTTGACCAAAATTGGCTTGAGCCCTGTACCCCACCCTCCCATTCACCAGACCTCACCCAGAGCCCTGAATGAAAAATATCCTTAAAGGGAAATGTTTTGTGGATGTGAGAAAGATGAAACAAAAAACAGCAAAAACACTAAAAGGTATCCAAATGGATGAGTTAAAAAACTATTCTGAGCAGTGGAAAAAACGTCTCAGTAGGTGTATTGCATCACATGGAGAGTACTTGGAAGGTGACTGCAATTGAAACATGGAAGAATAAATATACAGTTGTTTACAAATAAATTCCATTTTGGAGGGTTCCCCCTCGTGTGTTAAAATGTCATTGGGGGGCACTCTGGCAAATCTGTGTACTTACCCCAAAATATCCCTGGGCCTCAGGACAATTTGCAATGTACAAGAAAGCCATTCCTGTGTTAGGGAGTGGGACTGTTTAGAAACTTCTGTGTATGACTGCTATGAATGCTTAGAAAGAAATCTGTAACCCACTGCTAAAGAAGCAAAGATCTAGATACTTTCAGAGATTCCCACGTGGTGTTTTGTTGTATGTTGTGTTTATCTGAGCCATCTTGTAAAGAAAGAAAATCCAAACATCTCGAGAGGCTTTAAGGCTGTAATTTGAAATAGCTGTTTTAGGGAAGGGATTGCGGCATAAATTCTTGAAGTTGCAGTCTTTGTGTTTAGTTATGGCTTATTTTTTAATAAGTGAGTTCGTTAGGAATTGATTATACAACAGCCAGGCTAGTCACTGTAGAAAATCATCAGTCAACGAGACAAAAACCGTCTTCAATGAGTTTACAGAGTCTTCAATGAGTTTACAGAGGCGAGTTCAATGAACCAAAGTATCTATTCTTTCTATTAGTATCTATCTAATCTCTTCTTGAGTGAAAGAAGCAGGTTACAAAGTAGCATGTATATTATAGTCTTGTGCATGTTATAGGATACGGTCTGGAAAATATAGTTTAAATTTTTAACAGAGGCTGTTTTTCACCTTTACTATCACTGGAAAATTTTTATTTTTTCCATGTATATACTTCAATATTGCACTGGTTGCAAGAGTACATATCGTTTTTATTTTAAAATCACCCTTATTTAATTCAATTACTTTTAAATGGGGCAAACTAATTTTATACAATATATTAACGTTATTATGACTCTAAAATACTTTAAAGGAAAAAAAAAAGGTGAGTCCAAGGGGCAGGGGCCAGGTTAACAGCAGGTCTGTGCATAACCACTGCACAGGGTTGAGGAGTGTACAGGACTGGTCTATCTGGACAGTGTAGGCCCAGACATCTACTAGATTTTCAAGGACTTATAACATTCTTCAAGACTTGAAGAAAACATATTCTTAGGCTCCAAAAATTAAGGAGTAGGAAATCCTTGCAAATCTAAATTAATAACTGTTAAATCTCTATAAAATGCATATCAGTCTTAAGAATGATTAAGCTTTGTAAGCATGGTAAGTTTTTATCATGTCTAAAAACAACTTACAGCTGGGCACGGTGGCTCATACCTGTAATCCCAGCACTTTGGGAGGCTGAGGTGAGAGGATTGCCTGAGTCCAGGGGTTTGAGACCAGCCTGGGTGACTTGGCAAGGCCTCATCTCATCTAGTAAATAACAAATTTAGCCGGGCTTGGTGGCACACACCTGTAGTTCCAGCTACTTGGAAGGCTGAGATGGAAGGATCGCCTGAGCCCAGCAGGTCGAGGCTGCGGTGGCCATGAAAGTGCCGCTGCACCCCAGCCCAGGTGACAGAGTGAAACTCTGACTCAAAAAAGAAAATAAATAGAATAAAAACAACTTGCAGGCTCTGCTATATCTCAGGAGTTGTCAAACATAAACAGCGATTACTGAAAGGGCGTAAGTAATTTCTAAGTAAAATGAGAATTTCAGAGCAAAATTCCAAAACTCCTTTCAGACATTTTACAGGAAAACATCGCATACAATGTGGGATGAGAACACACTTCAACGTGGTGTTTGTTATGAGGTAGGGCAGGATCTCATTCTGGCCTGTGAGCTTCTGGAAACAGACCTGGACGTGGGGTCAGTCATAAGGACATTCAGAAGAGGTGGCGACCATCCGGCTTGAGAGAGAGATGGGCCACAGGGCTCTGGGGATGTGCAGAGCTTGAATAGACAGACCTGGCAAGAGTGTGTTTCAGGCAGAGGGAGGGGCACAGGCCACTGCCCGGGTTGGATCCCCTGCGGGCTGCAGACCCCACTCGGCTGGGAGGGCCCACGTGCATTTATTTCACAGCCATCTGGAACCTGTGCTGAAATTCTGACTCAGCCCCCAGCCCAGCAACCGTGTGCAGGATGCTTCATACGGCGAGACTGTCTCTCCCTCTGTCTTAGACATAGGCTGATACTTTCGGGAGGTTAGGGTGTTTGAATATGAACAACTCAGTGTATTATGGGAATGTAAGATGTGTGGCCAGGGAGTCAAGGACATGAAATGTCAGCCTTGGAAAAGAGCATGAGCCCATCTTTGCTAGCTGTTGATTAAAAAAAAAAAAAAGAATGAGCCAGGCTTGGTGGCTCAGCCTGTAATCCAGCGCTTTGGGAGGCTGAGGTGAGTGGATTGCCTGAGCCTACGGGTTCGAGACCCACCTGGGCAACTTGGCGAGACCTCATCTCTACAATAAATAAAAAAAAAAAAACATCAGCTGGGCATGGTAGCGCGTGCCTGTAATTCCGGCTACTGGAAGGCTGAGGCGGAAGGATCGCTGGAGCCCAGCAGGTCAAGGCTGCAGTGACCGGGAGCGGCCACTGCACTCCAGTCTGGGCGACAGAGTGAGACTCCAACTCCAAAAAAAATTAAAAAAATAAAAATAAAAGAATGAAAATTGTAAAATGTACTTATCCTGTTCAAAATTCACTTTTTAAATGTTCACACAGATCTCAGAAAATAATTAGAATTTAAATGCAGCTTCCTACTTTTCGCATTTAAAGATCTGTTTTCTGGTCCCTTTGTCAATTCCTGAACTTTGTCATGGATGTGTAACTGATGTGATGGCGCGCGCACGCACGCATGTGTGTGTGTGTGTGTATGCGTGCGTGTGTGAGTGTGTGTGTCTAGGCGGGTGCCACCCCCACTGGGTTACACTGTTTTCCTTGCCTTCTGGTCCCCAGCCCTGCTCCCTTTGGGATTCCCAGCCGATGATAGTCTGGGGGCTCCACGCTCCCCTCCACAGCGCTCCCCCCCCCCTGTGTTTTTCTCACTTCTAATTGCGCCCAGATTTTCCGGGTGGTCCATCTGCAAGCTAGATAATGGTGGCCAGCCGCTCTGCAGAGATGGGTTTTGTCCAGCTCAGCCTCCTAAGGTGCCTCGGCATTGTTCTTGCATCACCGTTGTTTGCTTCTTTGACACCTGCTTGGATTCCCTGCTCCCCTGGTGTGTCGGGAGAGGGAGCAGGGCAGAGACTCCAGCTCAGCCTCCCTCTAAAGTCCCCCTGGGCCCATCTTCCCCTGCCCGAGTCCCCCGCCGTCCACACCCCGGTCTGAGTTCCAGGCGCACTCGCGTCCCTCTCCGGCTGTCACCCAGGCATGTAGTGCAAGCTCTGTAAATATTTGTTGACTGGCTGGCTAGAAATACCAAAGTCCGGTGAGGTGGCGGTGGGAACAGCAGGAACTTGGCATCAGGCGCCTGGAAGTGACCACAGAGGAGCGATGCAGACAGTTCCTCTCCTTACTTGAGAATGAAACCGACAGACTGGCAGACAGAGTCACGTTTGTGACATTAGCATCCTCTGCCTGGGCAAAGATGCTCAGGCCAGGAGCCGGTCCTCTCGGCAGACCCTCCTGCCTTCCCAGCCCAGCCTCGGCACCCCGGGGCCTCAGCATCCCTAACCACAGGGCTGACTCAGCTGGTTTTGACAGCATTGCTAGGGCCCCTTGAAGGACGTTCTGCCAAGTCATAAAACCCAGGTCCAAGGCACTGGCAACTGCCCTAGCAGTTTTCCTTAGGAATGCAATCATAGGAAATAGAACAAAAAAAAGCCTTTGTGCATTAATCTTTAAAAAACCCTCTGTGCCAGATTTACAATTGCAATGTTGAAATGGTAGCTGGGATCCTAAACTTCTCTCCATGCCTTTTATTAACTCAGTAAAATGCTTTAACCTGACATGTTATTGAACTTGTCTAAGCCCCATACTTTTTACGCAATTTTGATCAAGTTAAATTTTCATGAACATGCTTCTGTACTTTCTCACAAGTAAATCCTGTCTCTCAAAATTAACCCATGGGATTTATGCATTAATCAGCCCATTCTCATGACCTAGGTAACAGAAAGGGGAAGATCAGAGAATTAGATAATCAGACAAATTCGTGAAGCAAGAAAATGCTTTAGGTAATGAATAAAAGTGTCTGCCTTAATTTTAGTTTTTCCTTTTCGAGGGAGTGTTTCTCTCTATGTGTTGCCTGAGTACTTGATAGACACCAGACACTTGTCAATATTTGGGTTGTTCAGAATACCTTTCCCCAGCCAGGCACAGCGGCTCACGCCTGTATTCCCAGCACTTTGGAAGGCCGAGGTGGGAGGATCACTTGAGCCCAGGAGTTCAAGACCAGTCTGGGAAACATAACAAGACCTCATCTCTACAAAAAATAGAAAATTAGCCAGGTGTGGTGGCACACACCTGTAATCCCAGCTACTTGGGAGACTGAAGCTGGAGGATCGCCTGAGCCCAGGATGTCAAGGGTACGGTGACCTGTGATCACAGCACTGTATTCCAACTTGGGTGACAGAGTGAGTGAGACCTTGACTCAAAAAATAAAGAAAGAAAATTGGAGAGTAAAGGCAAAAAAATTAAAAATATGACAAACAACAACAGCAAAAGAATATTTTTCCCCCGGCCTGTCCTCTGGCAATCCTTGTCCCAGAGAAGCAGGGAGCCCATGGTTCTGTGTATATGCTAGTCTACCATGCCTATCATTATTTTGAGTATATCTAAAAAATGAGGAACTAAATGGAAAAGAGCTCCTTTTTTTTGCTATTTTGATTGTCTTTCCCCCTTTTCTAACATGTAAGTCAGGCAATCTTTTTTTCTGGTGAAAGAAAATCTTCCTGTGGTCACTTACCTTTACAAATATAACCAAATGCCTAAAATTTCATGTAAGATGATAGACTTTTTCCCCCTGATTTTTTTTTTTCTCCCTTGGCTTGGGATAGGCAGGTGTTCTGTAATGATTTAGGTATTATGACAGGCAAGAAAAAGGGGGATGTATTTGTTGAACACATCTAGCTTTCAAGGTATAGGTAGTCTGAATAAACAACAAGGAGACCCTTGTTATGTTTCCAGATCGTCTTTCTCTCTGTTCATCCCAGTCGAAGGGACTGGGGCGGGGTGGGCCCGGGCTGCCCTTCTCCAGTTTCAAGGTCGAGGGGGCCTGGCTGCTGCCCCTGCCTTGGCCAGGAAGACAGAGGATTCTCTTTCACTTAAGTGCCTTCCCCAGCAGCACTGCTCCGTGCCTGGGTAAGGGTAGCCCTGGGACTGGTCTGAACCCTTCTGGTGGGCGGTCACCTGTCTCCCTCTGGTTTTGTGTTCTCGTGTACACTGATGCATGGCTCTGTGACCCCGGGGTGGAGGCCCACGCACAGGGGCTCATCTGGATGCCCATCAGCCCCAGGAATCCAGAAGAGAAACCTGATGCATTCCCCTGCCTCGAGCTCCTGGCTTCCATTTCGTCAAGGCTGCTTCTGAGCAGGCAGGCCCTGGTCCAAGCCATGGATGGTGATCTGGGAGTCCCAAGGGAGTGTTATCTGCTAAAAAAGAGGACGGAGCCTGAACGCTCCAGCAAAATCCTCAAACACACCCAATACCGTGCCTTAACCCCAGGCACCTCTCGCCCAGTACTCCTTGGAAAACCAATTCTGTTAAAAAAAAAAAAAAAACGAAAACCAAAAACTCCTCTATTCATTTTGAGTGAGTACTCAGCTCAAAAATGCCCATGATGCTTTGCTCTTGAAACAGAAATCCTTTGATCTTTCAAGGAATGTTTAAAAAGCTATTTGGAGCCAGGCACAGTGGCTCATGCCTATGATTCCAGTGCTGGGAAACTGAGGCAGGAGGCTATCTTGAGGCCAGGAGTTCAAGACTAGCCTGGGAAACAAAGTGAGGACCCCTCCCATCTCTACAAAAGAAAGAAGGAAAAAATGCATCCATTAATTAGCCAGACGTGGTAGTGCATGCCTGTAGTCCAAATTACTCAGGAGGCTGAGGCAGAAGGATCACCTGAGCCCAAGAGTTTGAGGCTGTGGTGAGCCGTGATCGTGCGCCTGTACTCCAGCCTGGGTGATAGAGTGAGACCTTGTCCAAAAAAGGAAAGAGAGAGAGAGAGAGAGAGAAGGGAAGGAAGGAGGAGAGGAGAGAAGGGAAAAGCTATTTGGTGTCGTCCTCCAGTATGGACTTTCTATCATTTCGGGAACCAAATTTTTCCTCCCAGCGCGGCGCCTGGCACTGCCTGCCTCTGGTCTCCCTCTCCTGCCCCCCACCTCTCCTATACTTTTCTCCTAAAATATCTATTATTGGCTTTTTATTAGCCACAAGGATAGGAAATTACAGCATCATTTCAGCAAACCTCTCCGGGCCAGGTGGCAAATGTCTGCCTCTAGCACCTGGTTAAGATTTATTTTCCTTGTAGCTGCATTTTTTCCATGGCCACGTCATGAAGCGAAGGAACTAGAGCCAACGGGGGTGGGGAGACAGGCGGACGACAGGCCTGCGCTGGGCTCTGGCTCCGCTGTGTGACCTTGGCTGGGTTATTAACGTCTCTGAACCTCGGTGTTCTCATTATATGTTTGCTTTGAGGTTTAAATGAATAATGCTCATTCAATCTAGAGCATATGTAGACGTTCAGAAAGTGTTAACACCCGGCTCGTTCCTGACTTAGAAGCTGCCTAACGATTCAATTTCACAGACCTTGTTTAACATGTGACATTTTCACATGGAGAAGGTGTGAATGCAGCAGGCGCTCTGGCTTGTGCTGTTGGGGTACATCTCCTGGTCTGGGGTACAGGGCAGAAATCAAGCCAAGCCCCGGCCACACTGGAGTGGTGTACACAGCCGGAGTGAGTTTGGATTGGGATGTGGTGGGGGGAGTCTAGTCAAAACTCTGGTGGTTTCCCAGGTCAGCCTTCGGTTTCCGGCTTCAAGCAGCTCCCCTTTGGGAAGAAGAGGGCGCCCCCACCCAGGCTGCCCCTCGGGGCTGGGTCTGACTCACCCCTGGATGTCCAGCCGGGCCTTAGTCCGTGCACATCCACCAGCGCTTCCCAAACCAGCCCCTCCGGGTCCCCTGCTCCATCAGGACAAACTGTCCCCCGCCACAGACTCCCTCTCTGTCCTCCAGCCCCTGGTGCCAGGCCTCCCCGCCGTCCCCCCGTCTGAGGCCAGCCACCTCGTTGCTGTGCGATCACCCCCAATCCCCAGCTGTCCTGTCCCCCTTTACCCCACCTTCCTGCAGCTGAAGTCGTTTCTGGAGGACAGCCTCGTCCGTTGCCTTCTGCTGGGTCCTCTGAGGGCCACCCACCACCCACAGGGCCAAGCGCAGACCAGGGCCACACAGCCATTCCTGCCTCTAACGTGTCAGCCTCCACCTCTCCGCCCTCTCCGACAGGCTCTCCTTGGCCTTGTCAACCCTCTGGTTTTATACAGTGGTGTCACGCTGTGTCCCAGACACGGGGGCCAGGCACCTGTTGCTCGGGGCAGTGGGACAGCCCTTGTCTTGGAGGGCCTTGCAGCTCTGGGGACAAACACCATCCACCTCAGACAGACCCTCTGACGCCACTCACTTCCCTGTCGTGGCAATGTCAGCCTGTGCTTCCCTTAAGACACTCATTTTTTAAGACTTTTTTTTTCTGGCATTCAAATACTGAAGCACACACAGTGGTAGAGAGAGAAGCCCAGTGGATGCTTCAGCACTCATGCCCGGGTCCAGCAGGTATCAGGGTGTTGCCACGAGAGCCCCCTGAGCCAGAGTCTCTCTTGTCACCCAGGCTGGAATGCAGTGGCATGATCACAGAAGTGTTACAGCAACCTTACCTCCCAGGCTCAGGCGGTCCTCCGGCCTCAGCCTCCCAAGTAGCCGGGATTTACAGGTGCGTGCCGCCACACTTGATGAATTTTTTTGATTTTTTTTTTCTCAGAGACGGGGTCTCGCTGTGCTACCCAGGCTGATCTCAAACCCCCGGACTCACGCAGTCCTCCCACCTCGGCCTCCCAGAGTGCTGGGACTGCAGGCATGAGCCCCCGCGCCTGGCTGTTCTGCTGCTTTCTTTGTTGAAGCAACCAGAGCAAACCCTAGACATCACAACAGTCGCCCGTACTTTGGGGTGCAGCTCTGAATATTCCATTAGACATTATAACATCTGCTATGCTCCATGGTAGACTCTTGTCATTAAGTATAAATACTGTAATTCCAGGCCGGGCTCAGCGGCTCAGCCTGTCAGCCCAGCACTTTGGGAGGCCAAGGCGAGTGGATTGCCTGAGCCCGCGGGTTCAAGACCCACCCAGGCAACTTGGCGAGACCTCGTCTCTACAATAAATCAAAAATCAGCCGGGCGTGGTAGCGTGCGCCTATAGTTCCAGCTACTTGGAAGGCTGAGGCGGAAGGATCGCCGGAGCCCAGCAGGTCGAGGCAGCGGTGGCCGGGAGCATGCCACTGCCCTCCAGCCTGGGTGACAGAGTGAGACTCCAACTCAAAAAAAGAAAAATACTGTAATTGCAGTGCCCATGATCACATCCGATAAATTACCAGTAATTCCTTGGTATCCGTCAAATACCCAGTCCCTAAGCAGACTTTCTGGATCACCTCAGCCTGCTCTTTTGTATTGGTTGGTTGGTGTAAGGGTCTAGGCAGGGTCCACGTACCCCATGGATTTCTGTGTTCCTCAGGTCTCTCCTCCTCTGGAGAATTCTTGTTTGAATGCCACAGGCATCACGCCCCTCTTTATTTCTGTCATAACACTGACCCCCACGTGCTGCAAATGAAAGTTCCCTCCTGTTCCGATGAGGGAACTAGGCCTCAGAGAGGTGGAGTCATCTCTGCTCAGGGTCACCCAGCCAACAGGGGTGCCCAGGAGACAGGCAGACCGCCCCGCATCTTCAGACTTCAGGCTTCTTCCCACCAAGCCTGGATGATAAGAGACCCCGAATGTCTCCATCTGCAATTTCATCTTTGTTGCAGAGGCCTGATGGAAAGAGGCCTGAAGGAAAGGGTCCGGGCCTGCTGGGTTGGGAAAACCATGAGCAGAACTCCAGGGAAGGAGGGAATGGTCATTGCTTTCAGACCCCTACCTGTGGGAAGGGCGCAGACCAAGCAGGGAAGTCATACCCCGCCCCCCCACCCCGGAATGCCAAACCATCTGACAGAATCCAAGCAAATACAGCAAAGGAGTGAAGTGATTGTGGGTTCCCAGCTAAACTTATGCTTCACTAAGCTGGTCCCTACCTTAATGTGGTTCAGGACAAAGAAGCTTGTTAAGGAAGAAGATTCCATCCAAATGACCTCCAGGGAGCCTCTGTGATCTATGGAAGAAGTTAACTAAATGCTCTTAATCTTGTAGAGGCAGGATCTCTGGACAGGGCCTGAAGCCGGTGGTGTGCATTTTAGTTAAGACAGCAGGGAGCGTTCTTAGGAGAACAATTGGAGAGTCCACAGCACTCCCAGGCAAGGCCAGTTCCGTGTCTCCCTCGCTGAGGAATCCTCAGAGCAGGTGAAGAAATGCTTGTGTGGAACAAAGGGGTTCAATGGTGCAGGAAATGACAGAGAGGCGGCCTAGCTGACCCGAGGGGGTTTCTGGAGCCTGTTTGCATCCCGGGCACAGGAAGGAAGGAGAGGAGGAGAAAAATAAACTCTTCAGGAAGTACAACACCTCATTAGCATTTCGTTAATGCCTAAGCTGCCCCGTGGGGACCGACAATAATTGACTCTCTGTTATTTCAAGGATGTGAAATCCCCGGAGACTTGTGTTGTGGTTATAGACTGACGTGCAATCATTTTTTAAATTTTCTTAAAATAAATAATCAGTTGTCATGTATCATGAGGCAAGAAAAGAACTTCTTGTTCACCGCTAAGATGGGGCTTCAGCTGTGTCGGAAGGCTCATCCGGGCTCAGCTGCTGCCTGCTGCTGTGTGAGGAAGCACGGACTCTAGGAAATTCTTGGAGAGAGAATAGAAAGGGTGATGGAGGGACGGAGGTGGGCGTGGAGGGACGGTCTGGGCTAGTCAAGGGTTTGCTGGGAATGCAGCCTCCGACTGTATTTCCAGGATGGCTCGAATACGTTTATTTTTTGAGCGATGACTTAAGTTAGTTTCGATCACTTCTACTAATGAGTCTGTTGTGGGTACCAAGCTAAACTAGGGCTGATGGCTCAGTGTTTGTTCTTTAAAGTGGTAATGAGGCCAGGCTCCGTGGCTCAGGCTGTAATCCCGCGCTTTGGGAGGCCGAGGTGAGTGGATTGCCTGAGCCCGCGGGTTCGAGACCCGCCCGGGCAATTTGACGAGACCTCGTCTCTACAATAAATCAAAAATTAGCCAGGCATGGTAGCACACGCCTGTAGTTCTGGCTACTTGGAAGGTTGAGGAAGAAGGATCGCGGGAGCCCGGCAGGTTGAGGCTGTGGTGGCCGGGAGCGGCCACTGCACTCCAGTCTGGGCGACAGGGTGAGACTCCAACTCAAAAAAACAAAAATAAAATAAATAAAGTGGTAATGAAATACTTTCATCCTTTCTGGGGAAGAAGGCTAGAGGTATTTAACCCACTTAAGCAACAATAGAAACATTTAAAGGTGTTTGCAAAAATAATAATAATTTTTTTTCGTTGTATAAGTCATGTAATTTGAATAGTGATAGCACATATTCCAGGCAGGGATGAGTTCTTTCAGGTTCTCAGGAGATCTTTGCTAATCGTGTTTCTGCTTCATTATCAGGGGGTTGTTTGCTTTTCGCTTTGACACCCCTTTCTTCTTCCCTGCCTCCAACTGTGACCAGACTCTGAGAGTGAAATATTCCAGCCTGCAGAAAACAGGCGGAAACACGCAAGCACATCCATTCTGAAACCGACTCACCGCTTAGACGTGATCTGGGAATAACCCGAGTCTGCTGTCTGTTTCTCCACACACCTCTCCCTGAATCCTTAGGGAGGCTGAGGGAAGGAGTGTGGACTCTGGCAGCCTGGCATCAGGGCGAAGGGACTTCGTGTGCACTTAGGAGATTTACTGGCTCCCCTGAATGTACTGGGCTGTCGGAGGAATAAGAAACTTGAAGGCAAGCAATGGACAGTTTTCATTTAGATCTGATGACTGCTTTTGCACACGGCAGGACAGAGCGCATGTGCCTAGGCCTGAGGATGGGCTTTGTTGGAAGGTGCGGTAGTTCTGTCTCTGTGGCTGGCACTTGGAACGTCAGTCAAGGCCCCGTTTGGTCTCAGGTGAATGACGTCGTTGGCCTCACGGTTGAGAAGAACTTGAAGAATACATAAAATTATCACCAGGAGATGGTCACGGTAGCAGGAATCACTGCCTTTGGTATAGCTTTATTGGATTTGGGGGCACATGGCTCTATTAACAGAAGCAGGGGGAAAAAACGCTCTTCTTGGGTTTATAATTTTCTTTTTTTTTTTTATTTTTCATTTTAAAGATGTAAGGTACAATTCAGGATTAGGTATACAAGTGGTCATCATACAGGTAAAGTTTGGGCCCCTCTTTGGTCCCCACTTTGCCTGGTTTGAGATCAGGTCCCCTTATTGATGTGTGCCCCCCACCCCAGCAGTATCCCACTATTGCCAATCCCTTTCTTATAGTATTATGGTAAATGTTCAGGGTCCGCTTATGAGTGAGAACATGTGGCACTCTGTTCTTTGTTTCTGTGATCCATCCAAGTTGCTGTGAAATCCGTATGTTTGTCCTTCTTCTTGGGTTTAAAAAAAACCTAGCATGGGTCTCATGCCCGTGTCCCTAAGAGTACGCTAGGACATAGGAATGACTGTTTGTCATAGAGACTGGATTGTTGGCTACTCAGTGAGTCTCAGTTCAGTCTTCCTTCTCTAACAGGGCGGTGATAATATGATTATTCAGTGTTTATTCTCTTTCTCTGGCAATTAGGATTGGCTCATGGCCCCTTAGGTGGTGGTAATTGGGAGTTCACAGTTACTAATGAGTAAACATGTGGGCCTCATAGCAAATGCAATCAGTGTTTGCCCTAATACGAACGAGTCATCTGTTCATCCCTGCAACAGACTCTTACTGAAAACTGAGGAAGTGTCAGGCAAGGCTGTGGCCTAGAACAAGGAGGACAGGCCCCACGGTGTGAGGGTTCGCCTGCAGGCCGGGGAGAGGACACGGCAACTGTCAGGAGGAAAATGATGCAGAGTGTGTGGTGGGGAGTGAATGACTGGATGAGGGAGGTCAGGAAAGCCTCCTACGAGGACATTGTCCGGGAAGAAAAACATAATGTCTTTTCCTCACCCGTTGCAAGGTTCATGGCTGACCCCTAGAACAAAGGACAGATTCATAAGAGAAAAGCATAGCAGGCATACTTGTCAAAGTTTTACGTAACATGGGAGCCTTCAGAAGTGAAGACCTCAAAGTCCAGGGAGAACTGTGTCTCTTTATGCTTAGGTTTGATGTAGAATGGTCAGTCGTGTAGAAATCAAGGCTGGACATAAAGGTCCTTGGCCTCTCTCTGTAGCGTTCCTTCCCGCTGAGTGCAGGGCAGGGATGAGGGTCTATGCTCTCCTTTCCGGCAAAGTAGGTTGGAGAATTCCTTTATGATCGTGCTTCGCAGTGAAAGGCGGGGGAAGGTCAGCGTGGCCCTCTCTCTTCTGAGATCTCCCAACCTTCTTCAGTTCAAGGTGCTCCAGGTAGTGTTTGCTGAGCCCTGACGACACTTACACTGAATCTTAAATGAAACAGGCAGCCAACCAAGGGATGATCTGGGGAAGGACCATTCCAGCCAGCAGAGAGAGTTAGGAAGGCATGGGTGGTGGTGGAAAGGCCGGGGCGTGTAAATGCTTGGTGTGACCAGCAGCTGGAATGTGCAGGACAAAGTCATCTAAGAGGCTTTGCGGATCTTCCAGATCACGCAGGCCTCTGTGAGCAAGGCCCGGACATGGGATTTTAGCCACCCGGAAATACTTCTGGGGGAAAGTTTTAAGCAAGGGACATGCATGACCCAATTTTTAGAATTTGTGACTACCATACCATTTTAAAACCATGAAATCCCTTTCTTAAATTAGAATGTTAAGTAAAATCTCAAACCGGATATGGTGGTGCATGCCTGCAGTCCCCCCTATTTGGGAGGTTGAGGTGGGAGAATTGCTCGAGCCTGGGAGTTTGAGGCTTTAGTGCAGCCATAAGGGCACTCATAAGTAGCCACTGCACTCTGTACTTCAGCCTGGGCAACACAGCAAGACCCTGTCTCTAAAAAAATAGTTAAGTAAAATCTTAATACTGTATGTGAAAACATGGAAAGTATTCATTAGTATGGATTAATTATACATGTTCAACCTAAGCCATGGATTTGTTTTTAACTCAATTAGTGGCTAATAGTGAGGTGACTTTTTCAAAATGACAAAAATTTGAAATGAGTGTTATGAAGGACAGTCTGTCTTTCATCATCTCTATGTCTAGCTTACCTCTGTTTTCTTTGGGTTGTATTGAGAAAAGCCTTGATGTATCAAGATTAGTCACCAAGTTTAAGCGTTTTCACAAGTCACCTTTTAACCTCAGACTATTTCTTATTTTTGTTCTCGACTGGATCTGTTGCTTAAATTTCTTTTCAGAAATGCACAAGTCAGACAGGCAACTAGCAGTTTATGCAAATGCTAAAACTCTGAAATAGCATCATGTGATAAATGAATGTTTTCTTGTTACATGATTGACTTATGAAGATAGAAACACAGATGAGGTCATGCTCTCTGAGCAGGAGACACTAATTGCCAGGATTATGTTATATGAGTGGACACATAAGAATCGCTTTTTTTGAAAAATAGCAACATATAATTATAATCTTTCTAATCAGTGACCTATCTGTAAGATCCAAAATAAGAACCTTTCATCTGAGATCCTTATAGAAGCAAGTTAACCTGAAAACATTTGTGGTTTTCAGTATATTAAGATTTTATATGTATTATATGAAACATTTACATGTTCCTATTTTTGTTAAATAATTTTAAAACATATCCAATGTATACGACATGCAACTTAAAAACTAGTAGTTGAAAGACTAGTCAATGTTGTTGTATGTAACCCTAAAAACATGTATTAACTTTATATTTCAATTTACTTACAAAACCCAGATGTACACATTCCTCGACAAAATCGAAGTCTTCGGCAAGAATATACATTTTAGAGAGAGGAAAACACATTTAATTACTTTACTATTATGTATACATTTAGTTTACGAACATAAAAAATTAAAAATTTTAAATTTTGGTGTTTAAATTGAAAGGTGTCATTTAAGCAATCTACATGCACTCGCCAAATAAGTGCCACTTTTCATTACTACTGAAATGAAAACTTTTAATTCTCCCATATACTTATTTTTGCCAGTTCATCAGGACTAGTCAAGTATTTTAGTTGCGAGAAGTTTTGGTTAGTCAAGGCGTTTCTAGGATGATAGTTGTTTTGTTTATTAAAGCGTTCATCTGTCAACCAAACCTTTTGTCCTCCTTGCCATGCCCCATGCATTCAGAAAGCATTTGCTTTTTAAAAAAAGAACCGAGGACAGGAACTTACTGAAAACACTTTTGTCATATGGAACTTTGAGCTCATTGTCTGTGCCATCATCTTTTCACCATCCTCACAAATCTATTGACGGTGGAAGAATTGTTCAGTTATTGCAGACCGGGGACACAGTCCTCTTGCATGTCCCCAATTCGTGTGCAGTGCCTTCCACAAGCTGCAGAAGATTACAGACACCAGAGCACTCAAAAGCAACGTGTCAGCACGGCCGGGTTGTGCACAGGCTTGCTGCCATGCTGCTGGACAAACAGGTTGTATTCTGTGTCCAAACATCTAAAGATATTCTGAACATCTGAGACACGGTAGCATTTCAAAGTAAAATCTGCTACTGCTATACCACCCTGGATGAGCCCAATCTCGTCCAAGTAAAACCCAAGTTGGCTTTCGATTTGCTAACCTAGAGGAATGCCGTGGCCACACATTTCTGCAGTAGTTTGGCCTCTGCTTCTCGGACCCATAAACCGTGTGGTCACAATGCAGCCAGCTGAAGATAACATTTTTGCCATGCCTCAAGTTTTTTCACTTGAGTTTCTTCAGGATTTAGAAAGGAAAACACATGTATGTCCTCGAAAACAGTTGATTTGTATCGTGATTTGAATCTGTGCTGGTTTTTTTGCAAGGAATGTCTGAAGACAAAGTGTACCGTCTGCTTCCAGGTCAAGAAACGTCTCAAGGGTCTTCAGGGAATTCTTCACTGGGCCCAGCAGACATCCTCATACGGACTTTAGTTCCTCGGTTCTTATTGGTCCATGTAGGATGACACTGCTTCGTCTTCCTTTCCATGTGATATTCCCAAAGGACATAACCACATCATTCCATCAAGTTGATTTCATGGCTTGTCTCTTTGCTGTATTCTTTGCGTTGGTTTCCTTCTCAAGCACAGTGGTTTAGCCCACGCGTAGGTTTCATGTTTTCTGACTTTTGTTCTTTTATAGCTGTTTGGAGTGAGTCCCACTATGACATCATCAGCAATGTTGTCTAGGCTCTGAGATGTACCTTCCCTTTGACCATTTTCATTTTCTGTTCTGTTTTCATGCTAGTGTCAGCAGAAAATATATACATGTGTGTGAAATAACATGTAACAACTGATGTATGTTCAACAGCATTTCTCATTTACTTCTACCATTAAGAAGAACAATCAAAGGACTGGACATGGTGGCTTACGCCTGTCATCCCAGCACTTTGGTAGGCTGAAGCAGGAGGATTCCTTGAGCCCAGGAGTTCAAGACCACACAGTGAGACATCATTGCAAATAAAAAATAAAAAAATGAGCCGTGCATGGGGATGCACACCAGTAGTCCCAGCAACTTAGGAGACTGAAGCGGGAGGATCACCTGGGCCCAGGAGGTTGAGGCTGCAGTCACTGCACTTCAGCCTGGGTGACAGAGTAAGGCCCCAACTGGAAAAAAGAAAAAAGGACAAAGACAACAGAAGAAATGAAGTCTCAGCAGCAAAAGGAAAACCTGATCATAGAGTTAGCAGTGAGGTTCATCATCTGTTCTCCCACAACTTTGCTTACCCATTGGGAGCAGCATAAAACATAATATAGCCGTAGTTATTTTTTCTTCCATAAATCGTGACCCATGTACATGCTAAACCTTACACAGTTTTTGTACAAAACATCTAGTGGGTAAGAAGCACCATGAGTTTTTTAAAATTTCAACGAGTAGCCATCGTTGAAGATGATCGTGCTCTAAAAGATTTCCTTTCAGAACCTTGGTGAGTTTTCTTACTAATCTCGAGTCCACTTGGATGAAGGTGGAGCTTCTGGAATTTTCCACACATGGTTCTCCCCTTGTAGTTGCTAACTTAAAGATGTCGATATTGTCATCCTTCATAGCGATGCTGATCCTGGCAAGGACACGTAGCAAACCCTTACAATCTGCCAAAGGTCAGGCTGGGCAGTGAAAAATAGAATCAGGTAACGATGATGAATGAATAGGCGGAGAATGGAGCACAGTATGAAAAACCTTTTGATAGAGCGATGGGAGACTTTCCGGCGAGCCCAGGGCAACTTAGAGCTCCTTGAAAAGGTAGTGAGGCAGGGGAAGAGGATTCCAGCTGCAGAGAACAACTGAGTCAATGTCAAGAGTGGTCCACACACACGATAGAATACTGCACAGCCATAAAGAAGAACAAAAATAAGGCCTTCGCGGCAACATGGATGTAGCCGAAAACCATCATAATAAGTGAACTTGTCACAGAAACAGAGAACTGAAGACCGCATGTTCTCACTCCTAAGGGGACCCTGATCACTGGTCACATGAACACAAAGGTGGGGACAACAGATGCTGGGCCCTGCTTAAAGGAGGGACGGAGGGAAGGAGGGAAGATAAGGGGTACCCACAGGGTACCATGTCCACTATCAGGAGAAGAGAGGGCCCGCGAGAAGCCCAGACCGCACCTGCATGTGATTTACTTGTGTAGTTAATCCTCACATGTACCCCACAACTCTAAAGTTAAAAAAAAAAACGAGTCCTCTGGTGTAAAAAGCTCGGTATGATGGGGCCGAGAGACCAGAAAGGTGGCAAGAGATTAGGTTCACCTTTTCTTAAGTTCCCCACGTGAATGAGATCATGCAGCATCCATCTGTCTGTGCCTGGCTTATTTTATTTAACATTATGTCCTCTGGGTTCATCCATATCACGAATGGCAGGATTGCCTGCTTTTTGAGGCTGTGTAGTATTCTACTGTGTGTAGATATCACGTCTTCTTGGTCCCTTCATCTGTTATGGACATGTGGGCTGGTTCCTTATCGTGGCCGTGAACATGGGGGTGCCGATGGCTTCTCAACACGCTGCTCTCATGTCCTCTGGATGTGCACCCAGCAGGGGCATTGCCAGACCACAGGGCAGTTCTCGTTTTCAAAGCCCCTTCACGCTGTTTTCCAAAATGGCTGCACCAGTATATGTCCCCACCTGCAGCATCTTAGGGGTCATTCTTTCTCTTAGAAAAATGACATCGCTTCCTAGAGGCAGAGGCGCCTCCCACTCCCGTATTTCAGCATCCTCCATCTGGAAGTTCAGCAATCAGACACCGGAGATGAATTGTGGTTTTAAGTTTTTATTTCTTTAATTTTAAGCATTCAACTCATTCTTTAAAAAATTCATAATCCAAAGTTTTGGGTTTTTTGTTTTTTTTTTTAAATTTTCCAGTGGGAAAGGAAAGGGAGGCATGGTTTCCATCTCCTGTGCCCTGTGGACCGTTATTTTTTACCAAGTCTTTCACAATGCCATCCCTTCGTCAGTTGCCGTGAAGCTTTCTGTGGACTGCGCGGTACCAAGAGGAGAGTGATACCGTCGGGACAGTCTCCCTCTGTGGGCCTGGTGAGCCCTTTCAAGGAGAGCCCTTCTCCCAACTGGAAAATACGAATGTGCAGCAATGCAGACAGCCATCGTATGTTGAAATTTTAAAAGATACGGTCTGCCAGAAATACTGAGCAGGTGTAGCAGCTGTTCTGCCTTGAGGACGGTCTCAACCTCCAAAGAGCGTTTAGCATCGCTTATCCATGTGCTGGTCAGTTTCAAGTAAACCCAGCATTCAAGCAATGAAGAAAGACCCCGGTGAGGCCAGCGTGCAGCTGTCTCACTCCCACTGTCACCTTGAAGTCTCTTCTTTACCACAAGGCCCAGAGAAGATCTGAAGCATTGCCAAGACCACCCATGGCCGCCAGCCACGTGAGGCTGGGGTCATGTTTCTCAGCCCTCAGCGGTCCAGACTGCAGGCTGGTTACCATCTGCACAGCCTCTCACACAGCCCCAGATCACTGGGTGCTGGTTTCCCCTTCCGTTTACCTGAAATCTCAACTGTAATGCAGCTAAAAATAAAACAAGCAGCCGTGGTCTGGGTCCCCTTATTCCATAAAGAACTTTCCCCAGGTGTGGCCTGCTTTGGAAAATTGCTACACGCCTGCCATCTTCACATGGCCAATTTGAAAGCCCACGATTCACACTCACTTATGGCTAGGGACTAGGGCTCAGTTAATTTTTTTTTGGATGAGGCAGACATTTTTTCTTTTTTTGCAGTGGAGTCTCACTCTGTCACTCAGGCTGGGGTGCAGTGGCATGCTCATGGCCACCGCAGCCTTAACCCGCTGCCTCAGGTGATCCTCCCATCTCAGCCTTTCAAGTAGCTAGAACTACAGGCACGTGCCAGCACACCCGGCATTCCAGCATGTTGGGAGGCCAAGGTGGGAAGATTGCTTGAGCCCATGAGTTTGAGATAAGCCTGGGCAACAAAGCGAGACCTTGTCTCTACAAAAAAATTTAAAAATTAGCCGGATGTGGTGGGGCATGCCTGTAGTCCCAGCTACTTGGGAGGCTGAGATGGAAGGATCACCTGAGCCCAGGAGGTGGAGGCTGTAGAGTGCCATGATTGTGCCACTTCACTCCAGCCTGGGCAACAGAGTGAGACCCGAGTCAAAAAAAAAAAGAAGTTCTGGTTTAAGAAGGGATTTCTCAAAGTCCTCTGGCTCTCCATGGGCTGGGCTGACCTGGAGTGACTCACCCCGGTCTGAAGTCCTGTGAGCAGATGTCCTCGGCGGTGTAATTCTTATGGAGAGAATGGGCCATATTCCCCACGGACAGGGCGGTGTGCTTTCCCAGGGAGACGGCGTGAAGCAGGCACCTGCATCCACTTTATCCTCACCCCCTTTGTGTGTCTCGCACGGGCCGTCAGCCTGTTTGTGAACTCTGGCAGGACATGGAGGTCAGGTTGTGCCCAGCACCTTGAACTCTCATTATCTCTAATTAGTGTTTAGGAGGTTAATCGGTGCTGAAGCTCATCTTTCTTTAATTACTTCAGCAATTCCGTCAGGGGGCCCCTGCAGCCGGCTTTGAATTATGCTGTTTGTGTGGCTACTTATTTGAATTTGTAAAGTCGGGTATTTATTGCTCAGACCTAGACTCTGCAGGCATTGAAGGAGGTGCTAGGGGGAAAAAACCGAGAGACAATATGGGAAGAGTTATTTTTATAGCAATTCATTGGCAGCCTAGCGCGCCTAGCAAACTTGCCATTTTAAAAGAGCATGGCAGTCTTGTAAGAGATAGCAGTGCTTCCAAAATTGATCCAACTCTCCTTAGACTGCAGTAAAGCAAATGTGTTGTATTTTTCCTATAAAGTCAAGTTCACATTCAGAGAATTCAGTTGATTAACAAATACTTGAAGTCCTTACCCCAGGTCTTTGGCTTCACATATTAGGTGTCTGGTCAAGTCACTTTCAGTCTTCAGTGCTTTGCATCATAAAGCTGCCAACTTGGGAAACTGTATTCCAGCCCAGAAGGCTTGGCATTTCAAGAACTTTCTTTAGTTCTAGGCTGTTTCCCTTTGCTTCTTTCTAGCACCTTTTGCTGTTCCTCCATTTATTTCTGTGACCATCAAACACTTTAAAGATGATGTATTTTTGCCTTTCTACCAAGATCCCTCCCACCCACCCCCTCCCCCTTCTAGTCTTCTCCTTCGTCCACGTATTTGTTCCTTAAACAAGGCCATCGTTCTCGTGCTGCATGTGGGAGGGAGCTCTGGCTAAGATCACGGTTTCCGACAAACAAGAAGGTAACTTTCCGCCACATAGTGCCATTGTCTGAGAAGTGTCCACGCTTCGTGGGCAAAGGTGGGACGTAGACTCGGTCACCCGGAGGCCCCAGAATTAGGATTTTTTAGAAACAAGTTCCCTTGGACCAGATCTTGAAAGGTCAGCAGGCCAGGTCCAGCTTCCCTCCCCAAAAGCGCTGAATCCTGGAGATGGTTACAAGGGGGTGCTTGTAGGAGCCTCTGGCAGGAGGAAGACTCCCGGCCACGCCATTTCCGTTATCGTCTTCGTTTTTGTGTTTGGACCCAGGCTGCATTTCCTCCTTCATCTCTTCACGTCTTCGATCCTTCATCAAATACTTCTCCTTTCGGTGCATTTGAGTTCCTTGTAGATCCTGGATGTTAGGCCCTTGTCAGATTAACAGTTGGCAAATATTCTTTCCCACTCTGTGGGCTGTCTCCCTGCTCTCCTGATGGTTTCTTTGGCTTTGCAGAAGCTCGTTAGTTTGATGAGGTCCCACTTGTCTATCTTATTTCTTATTTCTTAACGTATGGGCATTTAGGCTTCTGAATAGGAATTAGTTGCCAGTTCCAATTTCCATAAGGGTGTCTCCTGC